>JARJDX010039262.1:0-27747 GCA_030264735.1 Gymnusa sp. GC000175
ATGTATGGACCCGTTTTTGAGCGAGAGCTCTTGCTTTCGGGTGAAGATAAAGTCTATTTTCAGCCTAATTTTTACGTCTTTAATGTGAGTAACAGGGTAGGTGTTACGTCACAGACGGAAACAACGGCTTTTAAGGTGACTTCCTAACCACCCATTCTAAATGCAAAGATAGTAATAGATAAATTCTATTCAACACTAGACTTTTGAATGAATCAAACACATTAATTTTACTCTAAAGTGCATTTAAAAAATCCAGAATTTTTGCGCGGTCTGCAGGCTATAGCTTATGCACTTTGTATGAAAACATCTTCATCACCAAAATTCGCTCTTATGCTTATGCCTACTTACGTGGCCTACTATCTGGATGATGTTTGAGAGCCCTCTTTTACATAGGCAGCCTCATCAGCGATATTCCTAACCGAACGGCTGCTTTAGGGCCGAGTCTGGTCTGCTCCTCTCCCGTATTGAGCCAGTCTCCTCGAGGTTAGCGGCTAAACGCCGCATTGTTTGTCCAGTTGGGCCACACAACTAAGGAATCGACGACATATTTCACGTTGATCCAAAACCACTGATCGATTTGTTGTCAAAAATATTGACAATTATTTGGTGTTCTTGAGGAGTATAGCGAATTATGGTTTGCCTTCGTGCCTTTTGCTTCTGTTTACTTTACTAATGTCAAAGTCGCGACGACATGTAAAAATTAGAGCATCTTTTAATAGGGTGATGACTTTTGCGCCACCTGTTAGGAGTCTTATTGCAAGAAGATGGTGTTTTTTTTTCTTGAGTCATATGTTAAATGGCAAAACATTTCTTGATATCTCCGCCTTCTTTAATAGCTTCCACAGCAACTGAATCTTCTACTGGTGCTTTGTTGTTCTTCATTTTTAATAATGAGGGCTTTACTTCTTCTACAGTTATGTTCGGTATATCTTTAGATATTTGATTTGGCACTCTCGGGATGTCTTCTGTGGTTTTGTATTGTCTTTATAGAGGTTTGCATAGAATTCTTGGCCATATTTAAAATATATATGGCTTATTTGTAGTTGTGTGCTAGTCTGCTTTCTTTACTTTTTGGAATACTGGTTTTTCAAACCTTAGTTGCCAAACTTTTGTTGTCATCTATTATTTTTGTTATTGAATTTGTATTATACCTTGCCTAATTAATGTCGATACCTTTCTGTTCGGTTTTCTTAGTTCCTCAATTTTTGTAGTAACTTTGTTCTTCATACCTCGATTTTGATGTATGTATGGACCCGTTGTTGAGCGAGAGCTTTCGCCTTCGGATGTAAACAGAATCTATTTTCAGCCTATTTTTTTTTAGTATTTTTTCCCAATTTTGATTGACATTAAAAAAACATTTTTTTTAATATTTCATTATTTTGTAGGATTTTATTTTAACTTTGTTTCGTGTATGACAAATTATTTTAAAAAGTGGGTTTGTAAGGCTTACATTTACAAATTATTATTAACATATACTTTATTATTTAGCAGATTAAAGAGTAAATTTTTTTGTCATTTGTTCATTCATGAATTTATTTTTTTGATTCCTATATAAAAAACAAATAATTTATTTTTTCTTGATGCAGCTTATTGCTTGAACAAGTAAATACAAACAAAATATGTGTTTGTTTATATCAGTAAATAATTGCGTTTTATTGTTATGAAATAATCAAAATGTTTTAATAATTTTAAGCGTTCTGGACTTCTTTGTGCGTTTGTGCGTGAATGTATTCATTGTTCCAATTATTAATGCTAGTTATTATTTAAGTTGATTAAGAGTATACGCTATCATGATATTAATAAATCATAATTAATACACTACATACATTATCGTTACAAGTTCAATTTTTATCAATAACTTTGAGGGGATAAAAATACCCTTACTACTATAACTAGTTATCGATAAATTTTATTTGAATTGACAGTATTTTTGATAACACCATTCATTTTAATTCATGTGCTTCGATTCTATTCATATTTTATACACATTTCTCAATGAAATGATAATTTACTATTGACATCATTGCGATTCCATTTGCTAAATAAAAATATAATTTATAATAACAAACTTATCAATTTATAACAATTAACGTTTTCATTGTACCAAGGTTAATTTATGTATATCTTTTATTTTGTCATCGGAGTCATCTTTCTGTAAATGTACGTAAATTTCATCAGAAAAAAAACTTTATCACAATTTATGAAACAAATAAAAAAAATTATGTAATTAAAATTCTTCACCAATTTATTACTTCTTGTTACCAAGCAGAAAAAAAAAACGCAGAACGTAAAATAACGATTAATATTTGATTAATTGTTTTCCATATTTTTATTCTTGGTTTTAAGCACACTCCCTGCAAATGTTTATATTCTATTAAAAAGCAATTTGCAAGGCGTTTTATGCATAATTAAAATTGCAAATTATTCAACAAAGAAAATAAGATAAAATAAATTGACAATAGTTATTGTTGTGATTTTTTTTAAGCAATATTTACAAAACATCCTGTGTAGGGTTAAAATAGTTAACGCGTAAAATATATGGAATTGTTGAGTTATCTGGTGGGCCAAAAGTCAAAAAAAAAAGATACGCGTAATAGAAATAATCTTTACACATTCAGCAACTAAGTTTTGTCTATGTTTTATTACTTTTTTATACTTGTAGAAAGGGTAATTTCATGTAATTTTTTGTTTAAAGCTACACCAACAACCAATAAAACGAGGGTGGCATAATTTATTAAACATTTATTAGAAATTTGTTTCGAAAATAAAAAAGAAATATTAGAATTGCCAATAAACTTCCAGCTTCAGCTTCTTAAACCTACACCAGCCACGTGAAATTAAGATATCGAAAAGAGGCATGCACCAGAATTTATTAATAATTTATTAGAAACAAAATATTATGAAAATTAATAAAAACATATTCCCCCTAGGGGACGCATATGTTTAGAATAGTCAATAATCTTTTATTATCTGTTTGTTATTGGATATGATATAATCGATTTTGTTTTTTGTAGTACCTCCTAGACAAGGTGCGTTACCGTTGTAGCCTTTACCTCGCCACTTCTAGCGCATAGCCTCTTCTATGCCTGTAATGCAGGCAACTTACATTACAAATGGACCTACAGTTGATGTGAATTTTGAACTACGGAAATTACATGATTTTTTATCTAACTCTGGACCAGAGAAGGTTTTTAGCCATGAAACCCCAACTGGGGGATTGGGCAGTTTAAAGCATTTTTTATTGATGTGGAGTGCGATCCCACGATTTTAAGGTCAACAGTCGGATACATAAACCGCTAAGCTATATCGCCAGGTCCATCTACGGTGAATTGGATTATAGAAAAAGAAATCCTACAGTATAAATGTTCGGCTTGCATGTAGTTACCCAAAATCATACAGAAGTGTTTTGTTTTCGTTTTGGGACAAAGGTTAGGTCGTCATACGATTTTTCAGTCTCTTCATCCGAGTCTTCGCTAGTAGCTGTGTAAATTAAGTTAATTAAAATTTGTATCGGGTTAATACCTTAACAATAATGTATATTATTCTTGCAGAAATGGATTTCATTGTTGTTATATTAGGCGTCCATTTTTATTTTATCATAAGATAAAGTATTGTAGTCGTCAAAAAAAAGTTGAGATTTTAGTGGCAATATAGCTTTTAGGGTCCACGGGACACAAAAATTCAAAAATTCATATTTAAGCTGTTACCAAAAATTAAAAGAGCCCAGTTACTTTTGGCCAAAATCCACCAACCGAGAGTGGTAATTTATTGGTAAGGGTTTTCGGTTTTTTGCAAATATTTGAAAAATTATGAAGTTTATCGAAAAAACATAAGAGTACAAAAGTGTCTAGAATTAAGTTTCAAACAACTTTTGTTCCCATCATTTTTTCAAAATTTTACATTTTAAAAACTCATTGTATGATAAGTCAGGTGGTGACAAATCAGATTTTTAATGTATTAGAATTAAAACTCCACCAATATGGAAATTTTTGTCTCTGTTATTCTAGTATAACATATATCCTGTTTTTAAAATGCTGATTTCTAGTCCCGCATGGGCACAAGAAACTCCATTTGATTTTAGAGAGCTACTTATCTAATTCTTCGAATTTATCTTTGGTTCTCAGTGCTCTTATATTAAAAGAGGTTACATATATGTTGTTATCGTGACGGAGACCTGTAGAAACCTTGTGATTCCTCGCACCACTAGTATGCTTTCTGTTTCAAACATTACCCTGTTCGGGGCCTTTTATTATTAATTATATCAATTATAGTTTGCCACCAGACTTGCCATGCTGATTGGCACTGTCGTATACTCCAGCTAACTAGGAGTGTCGTTATTTTTTAATAGATCTTCCTCCACACTGTCGATGTGGTCCACAAAAAACCGTATCCTGTCGATAAATACCTCACTAATATTCGTTCATTCGTTCGTTGTAGCCCTTAGCACGCCACTCCTGTCGAATAGCCTTTTTTGCCAGTAATGGCAAACTTATATTACAGGTGGACCTACAATTACATGATTTCCCATCTATTCCCGTCCAGCGCAGGATTTTAGCCATGAAACCACAAGCTAGCAAGGTGAGTAGTGAGTTGGAGCAGAGCATTTAAAAGTTTTTAATGTTATCTGTCGAGCATTCCCCTATTCGCCATCTTAGATTAACCCAGCATGGGTTAAATCTCTGGAAATCGTTTTAAGGCATTCTTTGTAGATCAACAAAGTGTTTATTTATTAAAATTATCCTTTTTTAGATTAAAAAACTTAATTAATAAATTAATTTACAACGATTTACACTTTCCGTTTTGTATAATGTAGCTTTTTGCCATTAATATGCTTTAATCATTTTCTTGGATTTTTCTTTAAGTAAAATGGTATTTTAAAACTTTGGGTGGTTTTTAGTCTTTTGGAATACTTTTACACCCCTTTACCTAAATTGTGTTTTTATTACTTTTTTAAATATTTAATAAAAATTGAAATTACCACGTATGGGTAGTTTTCACCTTCTGAAAATATTTTTAGGGTGTCTTACATGGTATAGGCCAATTCTAATAAATTATTAACAAATTTTGGCGCATGCCTTATTTCAATATCTTACTTTCCCTAGAAGTTAAACGTGTCAGTTAGTTCATCGAAATTTTTATTTTTTGAAGTCCTTAAGAAGACCATTTATAAGCCAATGAACATTCGTTTTGAATCAGCTACTTTTTCTCACATAAAGCTTGTTGGATATTTAATTTAGTTAAAAACTCTTATTATAGCAGTGACGGGCGTACACAAATTCGTTGGTGCCCGCGAGCATACGGATGGGAACCTCGCCTCTACAGTTTTTGATCAATAGACCCGATCCTTCCATAAATTGCTAAATGTAATATAATTTTCATTAAAACAATTATTGTTTTCATGTATGTATGCGTTTTTGAGCGAGAGCTCTCGCTTTCGGGTGTAGACAGAGTCTACTTTCAGCCTAATTTTTACGTCTTTAATGTGTGTTACAGAGCAGGCGTTACGTCACAGACGGGACCAACCACTTTTAAGGTGACATCCGAACCACCCGAGACCAAAGAGAAATTTTAAATCTAGAGTTGTAAATTGTGCCGATTGAACTCGGGACCTCTAGCATGCCAATCTAGCGTTTTACCGCTCGGCTACTCTGCTCTGTTTTCATACTTGGATATTATTAAGTTAAATAAAAAATTCGGTTATCCGGTAACCGGAATAGGTGTTCGGAAAATAATTACCTAACTACCCGGGTATTCGTTTTTTTCGGGTTTTTAAAACCTTTTAGTTGCCTATTTGGTGGGCTAAAAGAGCTGGTGTAACTTTAAACAACTCAAAAATGCGGCCCTGATTTTTTTTGTTTTATCCACGTTATAAAATTGTTATTATAAAAATTGATAATGATAGATAGTATTTTAACAGTTTTGATAATAATACATGCTCATTTTCAAGTTCAAATATGATATTTGAACTAGAATAAATATGTTATATAACAAGGTCGCGCGTTGCGCTGTTATATAATATATATATTTTAATAATATATGTATTTCGAAACGTGATGAGATCCAGATTTTATATAAATCCATTTGACCTATTTTTGTTAATTTCACATAGGTGTTTCCTTCTGTTTATTTTAATGTCACATAACACTAAACTCATTATCAAATGACTGCAGTTTTATGATTTTTACGTGTCTTCTGCAATGTTTGCAAAAATATAAATAAATAAGTGCCATATTGGTACTAAACGTGGATTAATACAACAAAAATTCTTAGAAAATAAATAATACTAGTGCAAAAAAAATTTTCTCGATTTTTTTAGTATGTCAAGAACAAGACGCGCGCTTTTTTCTCATGCCAAATCAGCAAGAAACGAAAATAATAATTGGGTTAAATAATTTTTACAAAAAAAATAAAAATTCAGCATTAATAAAAAAAATATTTTTTATTTAAATTTAGTTTGCTAGTGTTTTTTTAGAAAATTATATATACATTGTAGCTTATTTATATCTTTAAATGATTTGGAATGAACCTTGATTTTTCGTTACCTTATCCATGACCTGCCTTTCAAATTCTTTGTAAAAATTTCTTTTCTTGTCTACCTTCTCTTCCCAAATTAAATTCAAAAAAATATTATTTATTACTATTAACCCCTTATTAAAACCTACTCGATTACCACGAATTTGCCTGTGAAAAAAAATTGGATGAAACAAGACAAAAATTACATTAATACGTTGGCCAAAACTATGATTGTTGTCTTTCTACTAGTGCAGGGGTTGGCAAATTTTTGAAACAGAAATATCTTTCACAAAAATTTCATTTTTTTCCAAAACTATAATTTTCTTATTATATATAATACATGCGCGGTGCTTAATATATTACTACAATGTTGTAAAAAAGGGCGACAAGCTACATATCATCCATATATAGTAAAAACTGTTGAATATAAGGTGCTTCAATCAAATAGAGACATCACGAACAACATAAAGAAAAATTGCAATTTTAGAAATAGAAAAAATAAAAATGTTTTTAATTCGGAATACAGATTTCCTTTTTGTAATTTACACCCATAAATTATGAGGAATACCATATTTTAAACGACTTTAAATTTTCACCCTTTTCCACCCCAAAAGTGATAGTTACATTTTTTTTTTGGCTTTTGGTCTAAAAGAAAACCGAAGCAAAGTAAAATGCCCGTATATAGCAAAAAAAAAAATTATTTTAACGCCACCAAAACAAATTTTAAATTGATTAAGAAGTTGTCTTGGTTGATTGATATAAGCGCTAGTCCTACAACATCCGTGGCATCCCGTATCTCAACTTCCAGTCATTGCTGTCTTGCCAGTCTCTTCCTTGGAGGTTTCTGGATTGCATTGCCTCGTCAATGCGTTGTTTCCAGGTGCTCTGGGTCTTTTCTTTTCATCCTATTTGGTGAAAAGTAGCCTACTATTCTTCTGGGCCACCTTTTTCTGTCATTCTCATCACTTGTTCGTACCATACGAGCTGTCTTTGTTCCATATTATTTGTTATCGTATTTGTTACGTTTGTTTTCTCTCGGATCGTTTCATTTCTCATATGTTTTAAACGAGATGTTCTGCATGACCTTCGTAGACAGCCCATTTCCATTGCTTCCAGTTTCCGTCTGTATTTGGAGAAAATTGCCAGCACTCTGGTGCATAAGTCGCTATCGGTTGAACTATAAATTCATATTAAATTGTTTTAACTTTTAATTGCAGTTTGTTAGACCAAAATAAAGAATTGAGCTTTTGTATGGCTGCTCTTCCTTTAATAAGCCTGCTCTGGATTTCCCTCTCACATAAGCCGTCTTGACAAAAAATGCTTGCCAGATACTTATATTAGGCGCATCCTAATAGAAGTATCTAAATAAATGACCTTGTGAATGTTTCCTATACATAGGTTCTGTTTTTCTTAAATTCATCTTTAGTCCCCATATTTTATAGTCCTGTAAGTTTTCATGCCATATTGGCGATTCAAGCTAAGCGATGCGCCCTCTAGCGGAGAAAAATGTACTTCTCCCGTTGTGGGTACTTTATTTAATTCATAAGTGTTTACATATTTAAAGGATATTTACAAATGCGCCAAACATAAAAAACATCCAGAAAAGAGCCCAGCCACAGAAAAACACACAAAAAAGCACCAGGTTACTAAGTATATAATCTGTCAACCTTATTTTACCCATTTCGAGCAATATAATATGTCGGGAAAAATTAATTCGAATCGCCCATAGCTGGCGTCGTTTCGTCATCTATTTCTATTCCTATTCCAGCAAATTTTCAACATCATTCTTTAAGAACTCTTTCGCTATATATTTTAAAAAGGGTTAGAAAAAGACATCAACTTGTTTGAGCCCTTTTGAAGTATTAATGACTTCCGATATCCTTTTTTCTCTCTTAATTACACTGTTCTGTTCTTCACTGAGCTATCTTTAAATACCTCAAAGAGATATACTATCATACGACTATTCGAGGCCCATGAAGATTATGTGTGTATTTAGATTTCTGGCTTTTTTTAAGTTGCCTTAATGTAAATATGTTATCGATGCTTGAACTGTCTGTTCAAAATGCACTCTGCTCTTCAATGTCTCGAAAGTCTGCCTCAATCCTATTCTTTAATAGTCGACCATAAAACCTTCCATTAGAGCTTGTGGCGCTATAGTTTCCGCATTCTTTCTTGTTTCCCTTCCTAAATATGGAACTAAGAAACGCCATATTTTAGTCTTTCCAAGTCCAGCAGTCTTTTAATTCTTTAATTTGTATAAAGTTTTCTTTACTTCTCCAATAGATCTTTCTCAGCTTGTATGCATTGGTTGTGAGTCTGCACAAATTCATTCCTTTCTTCTGTTAGGAGATATTGGTAGTACTTCACCCACTCTGTAAGGAAAATATTTCTTTCGTGTCTTTTTTATAGTCTTCCAGCTTCTACTACCTGCCAATGCGTCTGTCTAGCTCTTTACATTTTCTTTTCCACCATTCATTCTGACATAGCAACACCTCTCTCCTCACTTCTCTATTCATTCAAGCATATGATTTCCTAGTTTCATGATCCTGACATCTAAGCCAATTAATGAAGTAAAACCTTTATCGGGGGTAGTGAAAATAAATCGTCACGGAAATTGTGACGCTTAAGATGCTACGGATATGTTGATCTCTTTTTTCTTTTCTTTTCTTTCTCCCTCTCTTTTTATATTTAACATGCTAATATGGAGAGTAAATTGCCTAAGCGCATCACCCAATGGTGACGCTGAAGCAAGCAGAAAGTAAATTACAAAGTTTTGCAGTATGCGACGCACAAGAAATACTCCAGAAGCTTCACTTCTGTTGTGCGTTCTTTTTTTATATCATAACTTTTTTATCTTTACTTTTTTTTGTCCACCAATCTATTTTTGTGTTTCGGTGGCCTTTCTCCTACGGCTTCTCTTGCTGCTTACTGGATGCAGGTTCCTATATCCTCATATTTTTCATTTGCATTTCCCTGTTTATCTTGAGTTAGTTTGTTAGCCAATCGGGTTTGGTACAGGAGTTTTACCGACTCTTGTTTAAGGCTTTTTAAGGTGTACTTCTTTATTATATTTTTACTGCTCTCTTCACGTTTATTTTGGTGGTTTGAATAAAAGTTTATAATGACATCGGCTTTTACTAAGTAATGGTTCGATCCGGTCCTCGATATGCCCTTACATCCGTTATTTTTAGTTTTAGTTTTTATCGTATAACAACTATAACATAATGGAGGAGATATTCCTTGTTGCTTGGTGCCAGGTGTACTTGTGGATTGTCTTATGAGGGAAAGAAGCCATTCATTATTCTAAGGAAGTAGCTCTCGCACATTTCTATTAAACTTTGGCCACTCTCATTTAGGACCTTCTCTTCGTATCTACCTACAATTGAACTATTTTTTTTTTCCGGTTCGTCAGATAAAATTTCCTAGCATAATGACTGCCTTCCTAGGTCCAATTTTGGATAGAACTGTATTCATTTGGTCATAGAATTCATCCTCAATTGTGTCACTCGTGATTCGCATCGTCCGTAGGTTTATACCTATTAGGACTATTTGCTGACCCGTGACCCCTGAAATTTTGTTTCATCACTCTTGATCATTGATTTATTTTATATTTTTTTTTAGTTTTTGGTGTATTATTATAGAAACTTCGAAATACTTTGAAAAACTTAATTTATTAAGTATTTTGGACAAAACTTTATAAAATGAAGTAAAAAATGTCCGAAATCCGGTAAATAACCGATTTTTTGCAATCAGCGACCCCAAATTAGGGTGCATATGTGTGTTTATGATTGATTTTTAAAACTCAACTTTTTTGACCTTTTTATAAATCAAAATTTTCAGTATTCCAGGCCTCGTATCTCCTTGGTTTTTTAACCAAAACAATTGACCAAACAGCAGTTTTGTGGTAAGCTTTAAGATGCTTTGGTCAGATTTCAAATATATTTATTACTTTTACATTTTTCCTCGAAAAAAGTGACAAAAAATTGCGAAAATTGCACGTCTAGCACCGTCTATAAATTGTAATTTTGAAAATGGAAAAAAAAAATCTTAAATCGGAAAACGCCATTATCGTTATCTGCACCCTCATCATGTGGAGAAAAAGTTATTTTAAGCGATTTTTAATTTTCACCAAACGCCCCTCTCTCCCCCTCTAGCCTATATGATCAAAAGTGAAAGTAAAAAATTTTTTTTTGCTTTTTCGGCGAAACGAAAACCGAAGTAAAGTGGAATGTCCATATGTTCTTAATCTCAAGCAAATTAACCGCCCAAGAGCCTATTTTGTAGCTAAAAAAATCTATTTTAGTGAAACGAAATCAAATTTAAAATTAATTTAGGAGTTTTCGATTTATTTTGAAAAAACAATTAATTTATTAAGTATTTTGGACAAAAATTTAAAACACAAGTGAAAAAATGACAAAAAAGCTAATAAAAATCCGTCATGAAATAACGCTTCTTCCATTTAAAGTAGAAAATGGCTTAAGAGAAAAGAAACTAGACCTCATAATTTTATCAAATATTTTATTCGTATTGCCATACATTTACATGACTGGTTAAGGAACGAATTTTTCATATTAAAATGTATCATAAATATAATATAGATAAAGTATGTACAAGTAATTAAGTTAAAATTCTTACAAATTATTTTTAAAAAATGGCAACAGAATTATCTGGAATGCAGCATATAAAGAAAATCAATTGAATATTATAAATAAATAACATTAAAAAAAATCTCTTTTTGTTTCAGATATGAAATCACATTAAAATGGCTATAAACATGAGAATACAGATTAAAGGTAAAGCAATTTCTAGGATTTTCTAACTTCCTGAATTAATTAATAAAAAAATCAATATCAATCTAAATCCCTTAAATTAACAGTTGAAAAATTTTCATTTTCCAAAAGTTCTAAAGGTTCTTCAGGTAAAAGTCCAGTGCCTAAAATCATATCAGATGGCACTCCCAAACTTTGAATAGCTTGTTCAAGCAACATTTCAGCCGTGGGTTTTTCTGGGGATTGTGCATAAGGCAAAGCCCTTGCACATGCTTGACTTTGTTCAGGGTGTGCCTTCTTAACATGTAAATATAAAGATGACTTTCCAAAAAAACTTGCAGAACAAACTAAAAGAAAATAAATTAAAAAAAAATTGTCAACCCACTCAATATATTAAAAAAAATAATAATCATAATGATAATAACCTTCACAAGTAAATGAGCGTGGTCCAATATGAGTTAAAGTATGCTCCTTTAAATGTTCAGAACGTAAAAATGATTTGGTACAAGTCCCAATGGTGCAATGAAATTTTCTTTCTTTAGTATGCGTGCTTTGATGCCTTTTCAGTTTGCTAGCAGTTGTAAAACTCCATTTGCATTGATCATAGGTGCAGGAATAAGGGCGCTGCCCTGTGTGCTTACGTGAATGTTCTTTTAATCTGCATGGTTGTTCAAAAACTTTGCCACAATTTGGGTAGTCACACCTTAATTCGGAATCTTTATGAGAATGAGTTCTTGCATGTGATGTAAGTCCAGTCATTAAAAAGAAAGCACGAGTACAGTTGGCTTGGGGACAGTGGTAAGGTGCTTCAGATATATCATGTGTTTTTAAATGTTTTTCCCGCAATCGAAGGGTTTGAAATTTTAATGTGCAACCAGTTACAGGACAAGGAAGCGTTGCAGGACGCCCGTGATTTTTTATATGGATGTTAAGATTGTATATGTTGGTAAATTTGCGACCACAATTATTTACACAACACACAAAATCTTTTTGATTTGTGTGACTGTCTTGATGTCTTCTCAATTTGAAAGAGTTGTAGAACGCCCAAGTGCAACCTGGGTAATTGCATTTAAATGGTTTATGACCGATTTGTACTAGTGCATGCAATTTGGCTGCACCTAATCGTGTATAAACTAACTCACAATCAGGTTGTGGACATATATATAATCGTAAACCTGTCTCCAGCACAAGACAAGGCATGTAAGCGCATAAATCATTAGCTAACGTAATTTTATCTAAAGAAGCAACTGGTACTTTTTGTTTCGGTATCGCAATTTGTCCCCCTGTTTCGCTGAGCGATATATGAACTTGTGGAAAAATTGATTTATTTTGATTATCCGTAAGTAGGAGATTTATTTTATTTTCACCCGCTTGGAACTCTACATTAATTCCTTTTGAAATTATATCATCGAAATAAAAATTTTTACATGTGAGCGTAGTAAATTTAAAATTAATTTTTTTACAAATCTCTTCTTCGGAATCTGTTGAGTCAAACTTCGATTTTATTACCTTATAATTTTGCTGGATTAAATTAGTTTCCGAATCGCTTAAGCTATCGAAGTTTTCATTTGGATTTATTTGGTTAAGTAAGGGATCTAAATGATTATTTATTTCGCTTTCGTTTAAACATTCGTTTGTTATAATAAATTGAACCCCATTCTTATCTAACCATTCATCAAAGTTTTCTGTTTGTTCTAATAAATTTGTAGTGATGAATGTACAATTTTCGTCCTCGGACATATTAAGTGACAATTCCATTTCGTCCTCGAAGTGTGTCATTAATTTCACTTTTATTTATTTAATTTTCCAAATTTAACATTTTATTTATAAATTTCTTAACCTTCCACAATTTTGACAGATGGAATGGTCTATAATGACCGGAAGATGTCGCTGTAACTTGTTAAAACAAATTCTACATTATTGGTTTTGAACATGGCTATTTTTACATAGGCGTAACATACACTTTTTCTTTGAGGAATAATAAGAAGCTTTTGTATTTCGTTTGAAATTATATAAAATGTATGTTATCCCTATCACCCTTACCTCTCTATATATTTAGGTACTTCTTGCTAGGCTAGGAGGGGCAGCGGATGGCCATAAAAATCACTATTCTCAAAATCTGGTAAAAATTAATATTTAAAAAAATTTAATGCCATCATTTTAATTAAGAAACAATAATGCATAACAGAAGGCGTCTTAAAGTGAAATCTCATACGTACAATGGAAAAACACGACCTCTAAAAGAAAAATACTTGTACTTCTAGGCGACATGAAAGCTAATGTAGAGCAAAACCAGAACAAAGAAGAGCAACTCGGCGATACATAAGGCGATATCAAATTAAACGAAAGCTGAGATCGCTTGATTTGGTTTTGCCAGGAACACAGTTAAACACGCTCTTCCAACATCATAGGAAACGTCTTTACAGTCTACACTTGAAAATCATTAGTCGACAGGCGCAGAAACCATTTCGACTATATCATGATCAATTCAAGATGGAGATTCTCATCCTGAACTGCAAAACATTTCCTGTACCATATAGCGGATTGGACCACCATCTTTTAAAATTTAAACTAAGATTTAAAAAATCTTAATCTTAATTAACCATCAGCACAAAAGAAACAGAATATCTGACACTACCAGAGCGCAATTTCAACAAGAACTCAAAGGAAGAGGATAAAATACTAAATACCGCAGATTCGGATTAAAAGTATAAAAAAAATAAAACATGCACTATGGTAAATCAGCGAAGCAAACCAACAAATCGAATAAATAACCAAGGGATATCACAAGAAGTTATGGATTCGATTGTGGAAATGAAGCTTCTAAAACAGAAAACTACTAACTCGGGAAGACAAGAACAATTACTGAAGGCTCCCCAGGAAGATTCACGCACAATGAAGTCAAGATAAGAAAATTTATATCAAGAAAAACTGCAGGGAAATAGAAGAAAACCAGAATAAAAAAGATACCCGTGATTTATATAACAAAGTAAGAGAACTGACGACTTAACCAAAACCATCTACCATGGAAGATAAAAAGGGGGAAATACTGTGTAAAGGTCATAAAATCTTAGAAAGATAAAAGCAATACTCGAGGAAGTTTACGAGGCTGAGTTAAGAACAGCAAACAAATAGACCCCAAGCATAAACGCAGAGCAGGAACCTAATATTATGAGAACTGAGAAAGCCATAAAACATCCGAAGTTAAAAAATCCACAGATATCAAGGACATTACGGAGGCATTTTGGAAGTCGCTGCGAGATAATGGAGTTCAAGTAATACGTAACATATGCAACAAGATATGGCTGATATTGGCCTAACGATTAGTGCAAGCAAATATTCGTCCCTATTCACATAGAGACACGCAAGAGTGAAAAAACTACCGAGCATTATCTCTGATAACACACGCGAGTAAGATTTTATTGTGGATAATTTACCAGAGGTGAAGGAAATAGCAGAAATAGCAGATCCCACGTAAATAGGCAAAATTTATTACTATTTAATACTCAGCAACTAATAAGGAAATCAAGAGAATAGCCACCTGAACATTAATATAAACCAACTGTGACGCAACCGGGCTTAAGCCGCATACAAAATGGTGGATTAGTAGATCCTGTTTACGAAAACTTACAGTGGCTTCGGCACCAGCTAGCTGCTCATCGAGAATGTCGTAGATAGCGGATCACTTCAAAGATTGTTGATTGGTGAAGGGCGCCACTTCTTTTCTATTTATGTAAGGTTAAAAGAAGAAAGTAACATTTCTGTTTCCACACTTATTTACAATTTATTTACAAACTTTACAATTTATGTAACCAGAACGAGATGTTTTCGAGTCCGCACACATGCGAGTCTCGACCTGGTATGCCTTATCTACTCTTCCGCTAGTCATGACACACTGGACATGGCGCGACATTCAAAAAATTTACAATTGAACTGCTACACAACAATATCACGGGACTTTAACTATGAATTCACGACCTTAAAGAAAAAGAAGATATGGATAGCGTTATGAAAAAAAATCTCGCCCAAGTCGCCAAACTTGCTAAGGGCGGCCCTGCACAGCATGGGTTGAACATACGCCGAGAAGCCGAAAAGTACATTGAAAGAATTCCATGGCAGCACCACTGGCTAATCTTACAAAAACAGATTCCTATACGTGTTTTAAAAAAAAATTTAATTTGCAACATTAAATTTTTTCTTAAATTTGCACCACATTTTTAGTACTGATAATACAATTTTCATGCTTTATTTTACGTATGAGTAATTTGTTTGTATAATTTGTTGTTGTTCAAAAGTCGTATAGTCGACCAATTTATTCCTGCAGGTCCTGCAACATCCGTTCGTGTCAATTATCAACATTAATAGTAATGTTTACTTGGAATTTTTGTTGAAATTCTCAAGTTAAACTTAACTATGATGTTATTTGTTCATTGAGGTCAGAACTGTGTGTGTGGTGCAAAGCACCGGTTCTTGTGCACGTCTATTTTCGTACCAATCACTTATAATTCAAAATTTAAAAAAAAAATGGGTTTTAAGGAGTGTGAAATCATTTTTGATTCTCCCTACAGTACTTATTACGCGGGGCAAACTGTAAATGGCAAAGTGATTTTTTATTTTGAAACCCCAAAAAAAGTTAGAGGTAAGTTTCTAACCTAACTAATTTTTATTAATAATAAGGCTCTACAGCAG
The DNA here is from genome assembly GCA_030264735.1 of Gymnusa sp. GC000175. Taxonomy (NCBI): domain Eukaryota; kingdom Metazoa; phylum Arthropoda; class Insecta; order Coleoptera; family Staphylinidae; genus Gymnusa; species Gymnusa sp. GC000175. The sequence continues at coordinate 15,972 of JARJDX010039262.1, forward strand.
GCTCTGAGAAGTACAAACTTACTTAAAAGCAATTTAAATTTATTTAATTTTTTGGTAATTTTAGGTATCCACATCAAATTTAAAGGCGAAGCGCATACAAGTTGGACGATTGAAGAAAGTCGAACCAATAATGAGAATCAAACGGAAAATGAAAGGATCGATTTAACTGGAAATGAGGAATATTTTAAAATTCAATATTATTTAGTTGGAAGCGCATCAGGTGGAGAAACAACGCTTCCAATTGGCAAACATGAATATCCATTTACATGCGTACTTCCACCCACTTTGCCTTCTTCATTTGAAGGCGAGTTTGGGCATGTTCGTTATACATTAAAAGTTGTTTTGGATCGACCATGGAAATTCGATCAGGAAACCAAAGCTGCATTTACTGTTCTCTCTCCACTTGATTTGAATATCAATTCTAGTCTTAAAGTAATAACTTGATTTAAATTCAAATTAAGCGATTTTAAATAATTTTTTAATAATTTAGGAAGCACAACGCATTGAACTGGAAAAGAATTTTTGTTGTTGCTGGTGTAAATCGGGGCCATTAACATGTGTGATTACAATTCCATCCAGAGGCTACGTTCCTGGACAAACAATTCCTATTCTAGCAGAAGTTGATAACATTTCTAATGTGGAAGTTATCAGCATGACATTTTCTTTCCAAAAATCTGTTATATATCATTCGCAAACTCCTAGAAGAGAAAGGAAAACTGAAGTTATTCTCCTTGAAAAACTAGTAGTTGGCCCTGTTCCTGGTGGTGATGCTAAAACGTACAATCAACCAATGGTTATTCCGCCGTTACCGCCCTCTAATCTCATGAATTGCTCTCTAATTGATCTGGATTATGAATTACTAGTAAGCATTCTATCATAAAACGCTATAAAAAAAATTTATTTTTATTTTTAATTTCAAGATTGAGGTAAAAGTTGCCGGATTTCATTCAAATATGTCATCGAAAATGCCTCTTACGATCGGTACTATTCCACTTGCTGGTTTGGGAGCAACCGCCACCGCACCTCCCGCAGATGCTGCGCCAGCCGGAGCTGAATTTGGATGGAGTGGTAAAGTTTTATTTTTAACTTTATATATACGCAGACCCATGTTGAAAACATGTTTGGGATTTGAACTTTTTCTAATAGTTAAAGATGGCGGTTGGTAGATGGCGTTTATTTAAAATTTCAGTAGACCATTACATGTCGGGTACCTCCTTAGTTTTTTTGGAGGACCAGCATTCTGCCATTCTTTTTGGTGGGCTGGCTTCCCCTCTTAGTTTATTGGTCATGGCTGTTTTTGTGTGGCTTTAATCTGGCATGCGCCTTATATGATGGCACCATGCTCGCTTTCTTGTTTTGGCATATTGCTTTATATCTTGTGCTTTACATTGGTACCTGATGTTTGCGTTCTATATATGGTCTAGCCTTTTTAAGGTGGACATTTCTGTTCGGTTGAGCATGGATTTTGTTTTGGTAATGTTAGCCCATGCTTCTATGCAGTATTTTGCGATTGGTCTTCTTACAGCCTTGTATACTTTGACTTTTACCTTCACGTGCTTGTTGGTAAAGGTGACTTTATTTAGGCAAGCTGCTACTATTTGACTTTTTTGGGTTTGAGCAGTTACCTCTTCTTTAAGTGTGGATTTGTTTCTGGTTATTTGCAATTGAAGTTCATTACCTTCTCCAACGGCTACTAGCTGGCACCTTTTCGACTTCTTTGCTACTAGCATTTTCTTTTGTTGTACTTGGTGTACTTTTAATTCGTGTTCTAGAGCTTTCATTGCAAGTCGTCTTCGTTATCCGCTAGTAAAGTCAGCACCTTCTGGACTTCTACTAGCATCGATTTTATTTTTTTGTACTTGGTGCATTTTTAATTCGTGTTCCGGAGATTTCGTTACTTCTTCGTTATCCGCTAGTAAAGTCGAGTCGTCGATGTGGGCGATTGCACTAATGTCGTGTGTTCTCATCTTGTATGCATTTTTTGTTGTGGCTGCTTCAATTAGTTCAACCATTATAACATTTTAAAGCAGTGAGCTATAGCCCAGAGGCGCCATTGATTCTCAAATATATCAGAATGGATGTAGTCTGCATTTATTGTCTATTATTTTTGCAGTAAAATAAAATCTTTTACTACAGTTTTGTAGAGAATTTGCTTTGTCATCAAATTGCTTTTGTTTTGTAGAAAGGGTTAAAAATTAACGCTTAAATTCAAATTTAAATGACGAAAATTAGTTTGAAAAAACTCTTGCACAAAATCCCATGAAACTCACTTTGCATTGCTTCCTTAATATGTGTTCTTGAAGTAAAATGGAATGTTTTGTTAAAGTTTTGTAAAGAATATAATTATTTACCACATGTATTTTTTTTCGGGGAAATTGGTGAAAATTAATTTTCAAATTCAAAATTTAAATGACGAAAATCAGCTAAAAAAGTGTTGCATAAAAAGTTCTTGAAAACGTAAGTTTGGAAAATAATTTAAAAAAAAAATTGGGAATAAATTTACATATTAAGTGTGAAATGTATTCCTTAATCGTCGTCGTCGTCAGCTTCTTAGGACGCCACTCTTAACGTATAGCCTCTTCTCTGCCTGTAATGCTGGCAACTTTGATTACAGGTGGACCTACAGTCTAGCGTGGATTCCGAACCACTGAAGTTGCATGATTTCTCATCTAACTCCGGACCAGAGAAGGTTTTAAGTTTTCCTTAATAAAATACCAACATTTTCCAATTGTCGGTCGCAGGAATTTTATTTTTCATATAAAAATTGACTGCACAATCCGCGTTCTCTGCTTGTATAGTCTTAAGGTGGTTTGCACGAAGTCGTTTATCTATGACTTTAATGAAGTCTGGTGACGCTTTTCGATTGCCAGTTTCTAGCCTCTTCTGTCGAAGTCGTTTATCTATGACTTTAATGAAGTCTGATGACGCTTTCCGATTCCCATTTTCTAACCTCTTCTGTCCTCCCAATCTCGTAGGTTTTTTTTATTCATGGCTTTGTGGATTACTTCTGGTCAAGACTTTATAGATCTACCTCGCTTTCTGCTACCAATTGGAGTCGAATCACTAAATAAACAAATAAAGAAATGAACCAAAAAAATAAGATTTCAAATTTATACCAAATCGGTGTTTTAAACATTTTATTCTTTTAAATATAATTTCTATTGGTCGATTTATTTAATTTTAAATCTTCTCATTTATTTAAATTTTGGAATTTATTTTCAATTCGTTGGAGTAAAAATCATTTAGGCCAGTAAAAATAAGGTTTATCTATTTTTCCATTGGTAGATTTATTTTGGAATTCATTTTTATTCGTTGGAGTAAAAATCATTTAGGACAGTAAAAAGTAAGGTAAATTTTATCTATTTTTCTATTGGTAGATTTATTTTAATCTTTTTAGTTTTAAAAAATGGTTCAGACCAATAAAAACTGAGGTAATTCGACTCATTATTTCTCTATTGGAGGATTTATTTTATTTTTATTTAAATCATATATTTCCATTCCTTGAAATAAAATTCAGACTAGCAAAAAGTATGATAATCTCTACCTGCTATTTTTCATTGGTTAATTTATAAATAATATTATTTCGTTGCTTTAAAGTTTTAGAATAAAGACCCGACTAACTATATTATTGACACCAAGAAATTCTACATTTTAGTTTAATGCTTCCTCAATTTTGTATTGTGGTTTATCATCTGATATCAGGTATACACATACTTATTCCATGTTATCAACGTTATGGTTTTTAGGTGTCCTTTCCTGATGTTCTTGTTGCTTTGAGAAATTTCTACACCTCAGTACATCTCCGTCCTCCTATATATGTGTAAATGTCTCTGCATTTGTGGTCCCATACTCGATTTTTTTCAGAGTTAACGTTTCTTCTTACTTGCCTTGGTTGTTCTTTATACGCTTTTAGATCATCGTCACTTTTAGTGTACTTGTAGTAAACTCCTTTTTTTGTCATTCTCTTTTTGGATGTCGTCATTCCACCATTACAAACATGTGCATTATGAAAATGAACCGCAGCGCCGTTCGCTTTTAAATCATCGTCACTTTTATAGTACTTGTAATAAAGTTCTTTTTTTGAAAATCTCCTTTTCGATGTTGTCATTTCACCATTACAAACATGTGCATTATAAAAATAAACCGCAGCGCCGCTCTAGTGACGAAATTTGCGAACGGTAAAATTTAGCATCCATGGTAATGGTCTATATAAAGTTAAGGGTTTTGATAAATAAAATTGAAAATTAATTCTAATACTTTGATATATTTTTTTCTTTATTGTTAAGCTTACAGGATTTCTCTAATTTAGATACAAAATATTTTTTAGTTCCTACATTTAATGAAACTCAGTTTGGCCCAACCAATCTTCGTGATAAAGAAGATAACGAATATACCAATATTAACAATGAAGGCTATAAACCGATGTATCCAGTATTTAATTTTGCTGCTAGCTCTTAAACTTTTATATATCCCAAAATAACGTACATTTATACAAATATTTATTACATTTACTTGGGGTTTAATCAAGATGTGATATAAAATATATTTATTTATACTTGTTTTTACACATCGTATAAATGGTGCTTGGATATTTTACTCGAATAAATTTATCTAATAATAACTACAAATGTAACTTAATTGCAGCAATTAGTATTGGAATAGTGGTAACGCAAACGCGGAGTGTTTTATGCGGGTTTTACATTTGGGGCTTAAGAATGCCCAAGTTTTCAAAAGTTTACCAAGAGGTCTATATTTATTTATTTTTAAAAATTCTGTAATAAAAATGTTTTTTTCATTTACTTTCCTTTATTAAGAATGTTCATAATTTTGAAAAAAAAATTAAAAGTTTCAGATGGTAGCAATGGGATGGTGGATTGGGGAATCCCCCTGTTGAATATTTATCTTTATTTTTCCTGTTTATGTAGTCCATCAACATTTTTTTTATACAAGTGTTTTCTGTGAATTAAAATTATGCATGCGTCTACTGTATAGGTTAGAAGTACGTTCCGATTGGAAGGTAAAGTATCAACGTCACGACCTTCTTACAAGTGTAGTACCGACGTCACGACCGGTTTAGAGGTTTAGAACCGGCGTCTCTTATCAGTTTTAAGTCAGGAGTTCCTGTCGGTTCGTCATTTTGTACCGGTTGTTGCTTGGTTGTCCAGTTTTATAGTGGAAAACCACGCAATAACTGGTATAAAATAACGAACCTACCGCGAATATTTCTTTAAGCCGACGTCACTACTGCGAATATGAAAATATTTTATGTAAATTAAATTTTCGCGTCGTCTATATAGATTTGGAGTACGTTCTGATTGAAGGTACCAACGTGCCTATTGGTTTAAAGATATAGTCTCGGTCGGTTCGTCATTTGTCCCGCTTGTTGTGTAGTTGACTTTTTATTAATTAAACGGTCGATTTGTCATTTTATTCCGTTCGTAACAAGTTAATATTGCGTTCAAAAGTGTTGCAAGAGACTTTTGGCTAGTTCAAATTATTTTTTGGAAGATTTATGTCAAGGTTAAAATTTGGCAACACTGGTATTAATTTTGAACCAATTTGGTTCTTACAGCTCATCTCTTTCTTCAATATTTAGCAGTGAAATGTGGAAAATTAAAGTTGCATCTGGAGGTATTTTTGGAGGAACACCTTTCTCTCCATATGCCAAATGTGGAGGCACAACTAATTTTCTAATTTCACCTACGCACATCCCTATTAGTCCTTGATCCCATCCTTTTATTACTTGACCCATGCCTAAAGTAAATGTTAAGGGATGATTTCTTGTGTAACTACTATCAAATTCCTCTTCATTCTCAAATGTTCCCTAAAATATATTTTAGAAACAATTTATACATGATAGTTTGCAAACTATTTATATTTTTGTGTATGATACATAAAGATATAAATAAAAAAGATACTGGTACTAGCCTTATAATGCACATGCAAAAAATCTCCCTTTTTTGTTTTTACATTACAATGTTTTAAGCGTTTTTTAATTCCTATTTGAAGTTTTTTTTCTTTTTCACATACTATTCCTAGAATTATAAAACTAATTACAAAAATATATATTGTTTTTGTATTTAACATGATAGGTTATGTATGGGTTATGTTTACAATTAATTTGTAAACATTGCAGTTTTACGTAACATTTAAATAAAAAAAAATGATTTGTTTTATCTAGCTAAATATAGATGACTAGGTTATTTAGTTTCTGTATTCACGTATAGATGTTGTTCGAAAGTAGTGGTTACGTAGGTTTCTTCTAACTTAATTTCTTCCTGAGCCTTAATTTGTGATTTTTCTAAATGCGTCTTTCCATAGACTATATATTACTTTACGTCTTTCATATCTCCCTTCTATAGCTCTCTGCTCTTTTCCTTATCTTTCCTTATTGGTTTACTTAGGCGAATTGATACCAAAATTTTCCTGCTATTTTTTTGGTATTCTCAACATGGACATGGAAATAGATTCCAAGTAAAATGTACGATAAATTTATTCCGGCGTCCCCTGGGCAACGGTACCTAGTACCCGTAAATTTTTATACGACAAGAGCAAAGCCTCTACAGAATTCTTATGATCAAATGTAAATATTTATCATAGACGGAAGACATTGAAAAAGGCTCTAAGTCCCCTGAGCAAGGATACCGACTAATCTTCCCACTAGAAGAGCTTTGTAAATGGTTAAATATCTTCTTGTAGTTCTCGGTCTTTATGTTGCAGATATCTATCATTGACATGAATTATTATCGGGGAGATGAAAAGAGCCTCCAAGTAGAATGTACCATAAAAACATTCAAGCTTCCCCTAGGCAAAGGCTAATTTTTCCACTACAAGAGCATTGTAATGATTAAAATTTTCTTGTTCTCGGTCTTTATGTATCTAAATATCTATCATAGATGGGGGACATGAAAAGAGCCTCCAAGTAGAATGTACGATAAATACATTTGGGCGCCCCCTCGTTAACGATACGTACCGGCTAACCTTTCCACTATAAGATCATTGTAGTGATTAAATATCGTAATATTTTTAAAACAAAATGGTAATGACGATCTATTATAGACTAGAAATATTTGACAATATATTATTTAAGTAGTCTATCTGCTAGAGTTTTGTGTGCTACATAGCCTGCCCTTCTTCTTTTCTTGCGACGATAATGATTTTTTGTATTCTCTAATACGTAGGCAACGAACGACATCTCGCCACGGTTCGTTCTTAGCACTTTGGAACCGTTGAATAATTTCAATATTGGACTAGGATTTGAACTTCTACGGTTATGTTGGGTTTCTTGTTTCTCGGCTTTTTGCGCTTACTTGTATCTTTCCATTATTTTATTTTCACCTCACTTACTTTTAAACAATCCATATTTCCATGTTTATTTAGGTCATACCTCTTTCTATTAGAAGTAGCACGTCGTCTGCAAATGCAGTGACCATATATTAATTTAAGAATTCTTATGTGGAGGTTTTGCCTTTTGCCTACATTATATTTAAGAGAGCAGAGTAGCTGAGCGTCAAAACGCTGGACTGGCATGCTAGAGGTCCCGGGTTAAAATCCGGTACAATTTATACCTCCAGATTTAAAATTTTTCTCTGATGGGTGGTTCGGAAGTCACCTTTAAAGCCGTTGGTCCCGTCTTTGACGTAACACCTGCCCTGTTACACTGTCTACACCCGAAAGCGAGAGCTCTCGCTCAAAAACGGGTCTCTACACACATTTTAAGATTTCTGTAGTTAACGTAGAGCTTTTTGCTTTTTGGCTACATTTCTCAATTATATCTTATTTAATTCTTAATAAAGTCATAGAAAAACTAAAAGAACAAATAAAAAAGAAATGTTTTCTCAGCTCATGACATGCGTGTCAAATTTATTTTTTATTTCCTTATACTGGCAAATATTAAGAAATATGAAATCTATACAGTGAAGGTAATATGGAAAGGAATTAAAAATAAATTTAAATTTGGGAAAGTATAAAGACAAGGCAGTAATCAATTAAAACATTTTACAGGTTTAAAAGGTCAAAAAATATTTCAAAACATTTTTATTAGCATTGCTGAAATTTCTTCGTCAATTAATATGTAAATCTCTGCTTTCTCACAATGTCTAAAATTTGTTATGTGAAAGTATGATGTTGTAGGGTTACGACCTAGACCCGGTCAAAATGCTGATTGAAAAAAAAGTATAAATTTATTATTATAAAACAAATATACACACTCATCAGTAACATACAAAATATAACAAATTTCTTTCGCTTTATAATAAATACTTACATAATTAAAAAGGAGAATTACACTTTGACTTTTAAAATTTGCAACTAAAATTATCTTTTGCTGTGGAATTAGGATGATAAATAATTAATAATAGTAAAGCTACACAGCAAAAGTATATAATTTTAGTTGGCACAATATGTTTTAAGTTTAAAATAAAATACACCCCTCCTAACAATTTTGAACAATTTCCAAAAACCAAAAACCCTTTGTTAATTAAAATATTCAATAATTAATTAAATTAATGAACTATGAAAAATTATGAACTGTATCTTCAATGGGTCCGGGTCAAAATCCTGACAATCAAAATCCCGACAATCAGAACCCTGACAGATCAAAATCCGAAAAACCAAAATCCCGATAAATAAATACTTACTACGAAAATTGGATTGATTATTTATTGGGGATGAGATGAGAAAAAAAGGAATTATGTCAGTGGTAAAGAACCGTGGCATGTCGCGCTGCAGAAGTAGCCCTTTAATCACCAGCGGTCACATCAAACGTCATACGCAGGAGATGGATGATGATAACTAGTCCTCTCAGGGTACCCAGCTCTCACCTATGGCTCCATGTCGCCACATCAGGTAAACAGCTTTGATCTGTAGGCGAAACTAGGTAAGGGCAACCACTTTTGAGACGAGACAATTTCACATACTTTACTTATTTTTAAGGATATTTTGAATATATTTTTCTTTGTCACAAAATTGTATATCCTTAAGAATACCATCCCCGCGAAATCCCTTCATTCGAGTACAAATTAACATAATAATTACCACTTTTGGATAAATCCTCGCATCAATCCTTGCATTTGCAAATATTTAAGCAGGCATCATTAAGTTAGGTGTTAACCGAACAAAATAATGTTTTAAATATTTAGGGACTATTATTGGAAATCATTTGCAAAGATTTAGAAAGGTATAAATTGTTTAAGAAGTATTAAGGTGTCGGGATTTTGATTTTCTAATCTAATCTATCTGGATAATGACCTGTCGGGATTTTGAACAGCCGGGATTATGGCTTGTCGGAATTTTGATTGTCGGGATTTTAATTGTCTGGATTTCGACTGTCACCCATCTTCAATAACTAATGTTAATTGACTTAGAATGTCCTAAACTAAAATACAGCACTTTTCTAATAGTTTTTATATGACTTGCAATTAACAAAACAAATAATTTTAATCAACACTATCTAAAAATAACATTCCAATCAGTCTTTATCTGGTTTCGATGTTTGTGCATCCTTTTTATACGTGGAAAAGAAGGTTAATGCTTTCATAAGTTGGTAACTTTTGGAAATTGGAATGTTAGAATCGTATAACTTTTTAGAATTTTTGCAATCCACATAAAACCACCAATTGCATTTTAAAATTGTTTGGTCGAATAAAGTTGACTCAGGACATAGGAAACTCTTCATAATTAATCCATCATCAGTTAAGGCACACACGTGAAAGACCTAGAAAAATAAATTTTAATATGCAATACAAATAACAATATATTTCTTCATGAAGTATGCTATAAATAAATTTCTCTTTTATTCAACCAGCTTAACTAATGTAATAAAATTTATTATTCACATATTTTAAAACACACGTAAGAAAATTAATTTATTAAAATTAAAATTTTGAATAAATTTTATTTTAAATGCAGCTTTTACTAAAAGTAGTGGCTAAAACAGTGATGCATTTGATATGGGGTAGGTTTGTTACATTTTAGTATTACAACGCTTTATTATTTATAAAAACTATGCAAATTTTCCAGTTGGTGCAAATTAATTTTGTTTGCGGATGCAACCTACATACAGTTTTCAAAACCAGTAATATTCATTTCACAAAAAATTGACCTGACAAAATTTGAATTAATTATTACTTATCAAATAAATTAATTGCCTAGGCAACAATTTCCTTTTTGTGAAAACATTTTTGGAACATAAAAATGTATACAAATTTACGAGACATGAGCAACAACAGTTGTAGACTATTATCGAAGGAAAAAGTTTTGATCCCTGACTTTAAAGGCCCATATCTCAAAAATTATGCAAGAATTTTTAATTCACCAGACTGCATTTTAAAGACAGTTTGTTTTTATGTAAATTCGGGTTATTTTATAAGTTTCCAAAAAGGCTGTGATTTCTAGAGCAAAATATGTTTTAAAAATCGTTAATACTATTAGACTATCGAAAGATGTAATTAATATATTAAGTGATGATAAATGATGATCCAAAATGATAGTAGAAAAAATTAAGAAAGAAGTAAGTAAAAGAATAACGAAATTACGTAATATAAACCTATAAGAGTACAAAAACGGTAAAAAGGTAGCAAGTGTTATTCAGGTTGCTGTAAAGAGCAGTTAAAAGGCAAAATATATAAATGGAACAGTAAATGTAACAAACCAACACGTTAAATATAGCAGGGCTAGTGCATGTGCATGGATAACTTTGAAAGTTCTCACAACTGATAGAATAGAAAAATACTATAAACATGAAAACACTTTTCACTCTTCACAAATGTACCCATCTCGGGCACACTTGAAATTATAAAAGATTTCCTTCGAGACGCACCTGACCTCATCGCATTACTTCATAAATGCCTAACGTTAACTTATTTCCTAACCTAACTTAACGTCAACTTATTTCCTTTGTCAAGGCTATGAACAAGTATCAGGAGCGGCCATGGAATCTCCCCTGTCCCCCATAGTAGCCAACATCTTAATGAAGGCATTAGAATCTGCAGAACTTAAACCAAAATGCTGGTTAAGATATGCAGACGACACCTTTGTGATTTGGCCACACGGCGAATCAGCCTTGAAGGATTTCTTAAGTTATCTAAACAGTCACCACAATAGTATTAAATTAAATTTACTATGGAAATAGAGAATAAGGGCCAATTGCCCTTCTTAGATGTTTTAAAACTCCCCGATGGTAAACTAGTCATACAGTTTACAGGAAACCCACCCACACAGATAGTTACTTAAATGAAACACACATCATCATCCCTCCCGAAAATTATCAGTCATAAACTCTCTAGTGTTTAGAGCCCATTTAATCTTTCAAAAGGAATCGTTGTCTTCAAAACAGAAATACGCTTCCTAACAACAATTACAATTTAAAGGATATTAATCGTGTCATCAAAAAAGTAGAAATCAAAAACCGCGAGAAAAAACGGACCCACATGTTTCTTTGGCGTTTTTGCCATATGCACAGAAAAAATCGGACGAATTTTACAAATAAAATGTAAAGACCATTTTCAAATCGGAGTCCAAAATTTCCAACTTTAAAAACAGTGTGAAGGACAATTTTTTTTTCAAATACGGGAATTTATCAAGTTAATTGTCTTAGTTGCAATTTGAAATATTTTGGCGAGACCAAACTGCAAATTAGAACACGCATAATTGAGCATCAACGGTCGGTACGTCTTAAAAACATCGGCGGCTCAGCTCAGACCGAACATTCCTCCAAGGCAGGTCATCAAATTGATTTCACTAATGTGAAGTCATTATCTATAATCCCTCATTAAAA
>JARJDX010039282.1:0-23149 GCA_030264735.1 Gymnusa sp. GC000175
ATATGCATTTGGGAAAGTGATTTACATGAAAGTAATATTTTCCGTTTTCTGCGAGTGTCCTGAACGCGCGCGATTTAAATATTTATTAACATTCCGATCGTTTACATTCTTTAAATGTTGGAAAGCGGTGGTTATGTAAAAAGGAGCGCTCCGCACATGTGAAAACAATTCGCATTTAAAATTCAGTCCCAATTTGCATTTTTATGATTGTTTTATTATAATGTTTGTTGTATAAAAAAAAATGGAAAGCGATGGCCTCTGTCTGTCGATGTCGATATTGAGTGCTAACATATAATCGCACATCTCTCGTCACGCTCGTCGCTCATTAATCAGCGTGCAAATAAATTAACACAACCCGCTAGTCTTTCAATTATGAAATTATTCAATGCAAATGTATTTTTTTTATATACACACACTTATCAATTATCGTGTCGAAATCTTCTTACCTAATTGCCTTTCCAGGATAATTATTTTCAAAACGTACATTTATCTTTTGTATGCCATTATAATATTTTAATATTAACCTAATTATGCACATATATCATACATGACTGTACATAAAATATACATATTTTTGATTAATGTGAAATGATTGCCCATTTTACATTTAATATTTTTAAAACTGTTTCTATGAACGACACATTAAACATTTTATTTATCGCTCTCATTGTCTGTGACTTTTTCTAAATGGTGCGAGCTATTGCGATTCAATTCTTAATTAATTTTAAACTTCACTACAACAATGCAAAACGATAAATTACACCCAAACACATATTAATATCACAATCAATAAATAAATCATGTCTAATCATTTGCACATTATAAAATTACAATTTCTCGACATCGGCATCGACATACTGAACATAGAGTCAATCTCTTGAAGGCCGACTTACCACCTTAAAATTTTTGATTGACGATCCAATTTATAATTTTATGATACCATTCTTTGGGACTACTTTCAAAATTCTTTCCAAACACTAATCGGTAATGCACCTATCACATACCTCGTTTTCACATCAAGTTTTTTTGCACATCCAACTTTAACATAAATGAAGAATATAGGGTACTTTTTGGAAGGAACGACTTCGTCCACCTGAGAGATAGATAAGGCGAGGTATGAGGAACCAAGTCAATAGCAAAAATAGTAGACGCCTTAACCCTTAAGAACAATCATATGCAAAAACTGCTGCACATTCACTCTGATCAAAGATTGGTGCAAACAGTTAAAATGAAAGTACTAAGAGCAATAGCGGGAAATATTTTAAGAGATCAAAGAAGTAATGAAATCCGCAAGGAATGTCAAACGAGAGACGTGGCGAGAAGAGTCTAACCAGAATAAGATACTGAAAAACCATGTACCTAGGATAAACGGAGGTAGATTGGCAAAAATTGCAAGAAACCTGACCACTAACGCATATTCGGACGGACTACAAAGCCGACAATTGGTCCTCGGCATCACAGGAACGAAAAACAAAGATAAACGTGAAAAGGTAAAACAATCATGTAGGCTTTCAAAATGCAGAAAAATTTGCTACTATTCTTCGACTTATTGTAGAGTTAAATTTCTTGCTTGTACCACAAGGTATAGTATTTCGTTGTCATCTCTTCTTAGATGGAAGATATGTTAATTTATGGGCAATTAATTGCACAAATTTAAACATTAAATGAATTGGTAAGGTACAAATAAATGTGTTTAGGTTAAGATATAAAAAATAAAATATTTTTATGTAGTTTATGTTAGAGAATCCAATTTCACGTAGTATTTCTCTGGGGTTTGTCGTTGATATTAGCGTTGGTGTGTCAGACAATTGACTTCCAACTTGGTGTTTTTAAATATGCAGGAGTTGTGTTGATAGCAACAGGACGCGGTTTATTCAGTTTGAATAATGAGCACACGTTAATCACGACAGCAGCACTTGAACTATAAATATGCGCTTAACGCGTTTTATTATACTGTTTTGCATTGCTTCATATAAAACTTTCCCGCATGGCTGCTGATTTATCGCTATTATATCCATGTAACATGTAATAAGAGCAGCATTGTGAGGCGTTCTTACACGAAGAAAGATGCTTGTCAGATCGACGTTGTACTTTTGTACGTGTTGGAAATTATCTCGAACCTGTTTCCTTCCAATTTATAACTTAATTGAAATTATTGATTATTTATATTGCCCCCTGCAGACTTAATTGCATCTAATGCCATTTATTTTCCTCGCGAGCGCATATCCTTAACGACATTTCCACGCGGAATTCATCATTAAACGAATACTCGACATACTTGATCTCTTCATCGCCACCTGTTAATTTAATTAAATTGAAAAAAATATAGTTTTGGTGTTTTATGGTGCATGGCATGCATCAAAAGCGACAAAGTCGACATGTCATTTCCTCTGAACGCGCGTTGTTTTTACCAACATGACACTCATCAGTGCGTAAAGTCACAAGCATTAGTCGCGTATTGCATCATAAACATGACATTCGCACTTTATAGCTGGCAATAAAATATGCAAAAAGTTACATATGGCTAACAGAGTTGCAAATACACATTCGTTTTCTGCATTTAACTTTTTTTTCAAATGCGCGCTTATTATAAATTCCTTTATTAACATTCCAAGCCGCAATTGTGCTAAATCAGTAAAATATATTTTTCTTGCGTATAATAAATGCGCATTTGAATGCAATTTGTAGATTGATTTAAAATATTCATTCGGAAAAGTGATTTACATGAAACATTTTATGTTTTCCGTATTTATTTCGCAATTATTAACATTAAAAAAATATTGGACCAAAAACACTTACTTGTGGAACAACTGATTCTATAAATAATTGTTGAACACCTGATGTAAAACTGATACAGTTTGAGTAAGGAAGCGATTGAAAAATACCGTTCGATATTACTGTCAAGCTATCTAGATCTGAATCTTTACAACATCTATCTGGATCTGAATCTTTCTCTACTTCGTCCAACCATTTACGTTTGGATATTCGTCTCTAATTTGTGCTTCCATATTTTTTTCTTATTTTTTTTAATTTGATTAACCGAATGCCTTTAAATTTTCTAGTACTTTCTTCCTCTATTAGATCGGAGTCTTTCACTTCTTCCTTCATTCTTTAGATCTGGTCTTTACATTCTTCGATTATTTATCTAGATTTTAATTTTCTCCTTATTTTGTTCATCCGTCTAAAACTGTGATTCCTCTTCTTCTTCATTCTATCTACATCTGAATTTTTCTCCAGCTCATTCATCCATCTACTTCTGCACATTCGACTTTTTTGTTCATCCATCTAGATTTGCGTGCCTAAATTTTAGAGCTTTGATTATTTTTCGTCTCCACTTGTATGTTTTTATACGTCTCCACTTTGGGTCTTCACATTTTTTTATCTTTCATTATATTTTTTGCCAAATCGATTTACCTAATTTATTTAAGTCTTCCTCTACTTCCTTTCTTCATTTAAATCTATCATTAAAAGCTAATATTTTTTTATGCTTCTAAAATTGAATCTTTCTTCTTCTTCTTTGTTTTATCTTTCATCTAAAGCTGTGTTATTTTCTTCTTCGCCCATCCATTGATATATTTGAAATATTTCTCTACATCATTTATCCGCCTACTTTTGGGTTTTTACTTCTTCATCAATCCATCTAGTTTGTCCTTAATTTCCTCCAAATATTTACAGCTGTGTTTCCAATTTTTTTACACCCGTCTAGATCACTTACTCCTCGGATATCAATGGGCAACCTTGAAGGTTACATGCTTCAGGATATCTTTCCCAGTTAAGTGATTAGGAATCCACATTAAAGTGTAAATCCGGTACTGTCATGTAATATCATTCAATAACGTATAGCACATATTTGGTGATGAGTATGGAACTACAAAAAGAAGATCTAGATCTGGATCTTTTTCCACTTCGTTGATCCATCTACATCCGGGTCTTCCAAACTTTGTTCCTCCATCTAGATCCAAATCATTTTTTTCCTTATTCGTCCAGAGTTGGCCTTTTCTTCTTCGTCCATCTCTCTAGATCTTTATTTTACTATTATTTAGTCATCTCGCGCTGTGTTTTTTCCTTTTTTTTCTCGAACCATTTAGAACTTGTTTATTGTTTTTTTTTGCTTTTACCTTTCTTAAAATAATGTTATTAATATGAAGTTTTTTTTTGTGTTAATTTTTTTTGGTTGATTAAGGGATATATCGTGGCGTTGATTTGTGTTGAAAAGGCGCATGTCATGTGTTATTAATAAGAAAACGTCATGTTTTTTATTGGGCCGAGTGAAAATATAATAAATGTGAGAACAGTTTCAATTGAACAGCATTAGAGAATGGCCTGGGGAATACATCAAAGTCTTCCTCGCTGACAATACAATCTATTAATCCTTGTCATGCAACGGCCGCGGCTAATTTATTATCGCCGTCCTTCTCCTTCGCATTAACAACAAATTTGACTGGCAGACAGAAAACGACGCCAAAACACTGAAACATTAATCATTAATATACTCCTCATGATGTTCTATATCTATATGTCGCAACCCCCTTTCATCCTCCCTACCCATAGATTCCATCTATATTTATATTTATTACATCATTAGCCCGATATCATTAATCACGTCACGACCACCTCTCCCCAAAAACATAACACAATGACGACAAACTAATTGTAACAAGATAACGTTTCCTTATATTTTATTAATTATCCTTTTGTACGTTACAAATACATTTTTAAGTTATTGAGCCTGAACGTAGGCATTTACATGTAAATTGCAACACCACGAACACGCGTCGTGACAAATATATCCAGGATCAGGATACAATCTCTCAACGAGGGTTACAGGTTAAGGGCGTGCTTACCGTAGGTGCTTAAAATTACATTAAAAAAATATTGTTTGAAATCACTTTCTATTAAATTTTATTTATGAATTTTATTCCTCTTCTTCGTTATCATATTCAGCTTAGTTTTTGTCTTCGTTATATCATAGTCCCCGGCTTTGTTTTCATCAACCTTTTCGTTGTGGTTTTTAGGTACATATTTGTCTATATTTTCGCCCAAATTTTCGTTGGCATTCGTGTTTTTGTTTTATTTTTATCTTCTACATCTCTCCTTTCCCTAGGTTTTCGTCTTCGTCCACGTGTACATCTTCATGCAGGTCTTTAATGAAGACTCTTCGTTCATGTCGATGTCCATGTTCACGTTTACGTCCACGTCCATGAAAACGTTCACATCTTCGCTTTGTCCACCTTTTGGTCCTATTTTTATTTTCGAGTACATTCTTATATACATGTCGCCTTCGTCTATGTTTTCGCCCACGTCTTCATTTATAATTTCTTTGTATACCGTATACATCTCGCCTTCATTTACATTTTATCCATGTTACGTTCACATCTTCGTTTTGTCCATGTTTTGGACTTATTTTTATCTTTGTTCAAATCTCATACGTTTTCAAAAAGTTTTTCGTTTACATCTTCATTCACGACTTAGTCCACGACCATTTTAACGTTCCTTCGCCAACGCTTTTCTCTTCGTTTACTTTTTTGTCTACATCTTCGTCCAGATCTCCATTCATATGAGTTTTTGTGCCAAAATTTGGAAACTTCAGCGTGTCGCTTTTATTTAAATTTTAGGAAATAAAATTATGGTGAAGGTGCCTGTAAGCTAGACAGAACAAGTAGCCTCTTTCCAATTCGTTTTGATCTCCAAGGTGGCATAAAAATAAAAAATGTTACACAACTTTTTCTCGGCGAATTCTTTTAGCGAGTCGGGAAAATGTAAAATAAAATAAAAACATAAAAAAGGGTCGATTTTCCTTCCACATAATGATAAAATTTACGAAAGGCATAAAGCATTTAATAAATTATAAGTGCTCGAGTTCAGTACTTTCCTGACATTGGAGATTAATAACTGAAACGCGACTTAAGCCATAAAGAACTTTCTTTATATCGGTTAACTAATAAAAGTCCTAATATAACTCCATTTGTGTTGCTTGATTTACGAGCCATAATTGCATGTGCCGCCGCAATTCATGGGCCTGTCGCTGGATAGCCGATTATAACTTTGCCAGTGCGTGAGCGAAATAAAATACATGCATCATAATATTTCATTTTATATGTGCCATTGTAAAGTAATCGCGATCGCTTCGCACAAAGCCCTTTTATCCACAAAATCATCTCACGTTGATAAATCATAACGAAAAAGAAACTTCAATTATATTGTCACTTTAATTATTAATTACACAATAATTTTTAAGAGATATCTAAGTATCATTTTCTAGGCTATCGTTATCTAAAGTATCATAACCTAGGCCCTAGGCTGTCGGGTTAATAATTAATGATACTTTAAAGTTTAAAGTATCATTGTATAAGGCTTCTTTAGGTTTTTTAACTGTGATAACAGATTTTTGATTTAGACACCTTGTTTCCCAAAAATTTCAAAAACGGATGTTCACATTGGGAACCAAAAAGTAAGTAAATACTTATCCTATCTAATTAAAAGTAATTATTGTCTAAGGCTCTTAACTAAAGTATTTTTGCCTAGGCTAGAATTTGCGCTCTACATTGTCGTTGCCTGAGAAATTATTGTCTAAGCCTTAGACTCTAAGGTTCCAAGGACCTAAGATGAAGGTATCATTGTCTAGGTGTATAGAATGTCATTGTCAAAGTTATTATTACAAAGGTACCCTAGGTAGCCTTGGGTGTCACGTTAATTAGTACTGATGTGGTAAATTTTAACGTACCATGATCTAAGGTATCACGTTCTATGATTCTAAGGTATTATTGTTCGTTTTTCTTTTCTTAAAGCTTATAAGAGGAGAAGAAGTAAGACATTAGGAATAATTGTTAAAAGAAAATTAATGAAGCCTTTTGCAGAAATATCGATAAAAACCTTCGTATTCTCCTGTAGCTTCTAATACCAATTATTTTCTCTTCTAGCCTTTGCAAATTCATCCATAGTATCCCTTCATCTTTCTTGTGACTCGTAATAGGAGAAGAAAAATATTAGAAACTACCATATTTCAGACCATAATAAATCAAACCACTTACAAACAACCTTTAGACAAAATAAATTTTCCGAATTAATTTATAAGGCGTCAATGAATATTCCTTGTCTATGTTTTAAGGTTGCAATATACGAACCCTACTAGTTAATTTCAACGTCAAATTTGTGTTTATAAAATTATAGGTCTGGTAATATAATGAGTATAATCGTCTGAAAATTTATTATATGAAATAATATTCCCAAGACCATTCTTATATAGATAGTTCCGGTAATTTTGGTCCCTGTGGTGATGGTGGCGACTCATCGGGGCCAAAAGGCCGACAGTAATTACTAGTTCTGCCACTCAAACAGCACGCCACGGACTCTATCAATCAGCCAATTAAGCACTTAGCTAACAAATTCACAATTTTATCCGACAGACATGCGATTTAAGCAAGGAGCGCACCATATAAGTGCGTTTTGAAAAATACCTCATCCGTATGTGGGAGGAACTGTAATATGCAGATTGTGTACGGCGAAAACTCACAAGTTATCAATCGACGCTTAAAATTTAAAACGGGCGCGTGAGTTAAGAGTTGTTAGATAAGATATGGGCTGGTTGAAAGGAGCGGCGCATAATAAACGCGGTTAATTAGGTGTTGCTGGATTTATGTGGGTATATTTCTGTCCGTCGAGTTGGTAACATTTTATAATGCTTTAAATTACTTGTTGGGAGTGTAAACGTTCTAAAATTGATTCTACTTTGACCTTTATATTAATTATATTTTATTCTTCCACAATTGTATTTCTATAATAAATTATTTTTATATTCTGCAGTGGCTCAGTGGTAGAGCGGTAAGTTTTGGTTTAAAAGTTTCCGGGTTCGATCCCTGGATAATGGTTTGCCATATGTGACTGGGCAAAAATTAACGATATTCTAGAAAAACGTGGGCGACTTTCTAGAATAACAATACTTATATATCTACATCAAAACTAATACGGCTCTCGTCTGAGTCTGCAAATTCTCATTTTATTATGTGTGCCAGTTAGTGTTTCACCTCTGTTGTTTTGTGTTGATTCATTAAATTTGCAGTTAACCCTTGGGATGATAGAATTTTCACCCAAGCGTTTAGGTCGCCTAAGATGATTACTATGTTCTTGTTTGGTATCACATTTACTACGTCCTCTATTTCTTTCTAAAATAGTGCTTGTTCTTTATCTGATTTACTCGATTCAGTTGCATATACCGAAAATTTTGTGGTTGAATGGTCTTCATTTTTATTTAGAGAATTCTGTCACTGTGGTATATTATATTGTTTATTAGATGTGATTCCTTTTTGGATATAAAAATCCCTGCTTCAGTGCTGTGCTTTGTTTTTGCCCGAAAAAATAAGCACTTATTTGGGATAATAAGTGGTGCCCTTACCTAGTTTCTTAATTTTTAGTTTCAGACTCTTTCAGATAAATGTCTTAACTTTTTGATGCAGCACTAGTTGAATTTCTTGGTATTTGGTGTTAAGTGTGATCTTACGTTTTAACAACCAATTCTTAGCTTAGCTATTTTTGCATAATTGTCAACGTGTAACTGTCCGGTTCCAAGGCTTGTAGTTTCGTCATATGAGCCCTTGACTTTGTTTTGCATAAGGCAGGTAGCTGGTCTAACCTTAAAACTCTCAGCTTTCATCAGGGCTTCTGCGAGTTTAAAGATTATTTATTTGCATGAAAAATAAAAAAAATCCAAAATTGAACCATGAAGTGCACATTTGATTTTCAGTTGAGATTTTTAAAAAATAGAATTTTAATAAATTTCCAATTTACTTCTCACTCTAATGATTACATCAGCTAACCACCCACCCAAAAAAAAATTTATAGTTTAAAATATTACACTAAACGAGCCTTTCATCTTTATTACACTTTTTGAAATTTTAATAAGACGATTTGCCATTAAATTAGAGAGAGGAAATGTTAAAGAGCAATTTAAAAATGTTCTTCACTTAATTGAAAACATCCTGTTTAAATTGAAATGAACTTGTAGAAGATCGATGTGAAGATAAGTGACATAATGACGTTTTCTTGCTTTGTTAATTAAGTTATTTAAAAAGCGTGTATAAACTATAAGCGTACAACAATTATAAGGGTATAGAAATTGTAAGCAAAAAGAAATAATTCTCTTAAAAAAATCATAAGCACAAACATCTTTGGCAAAAACAAAATATAAGCGTAAAAGTTAATTTACAAAGTATGTATTAAATATGGTGCAAATGTGCCATTGTAATCATTCCCAAATTAGTGGAGGTTTTTCCGAAATCGTTCGGGTTGCTAATAACGATTATTACGTTGAGAAAACTCAGTCTTCGATGTAAATTTACATCACAAGTGGTGCAATTACAGGGATACAAGCCATGGTAGTTATCTGTATAATGGTGGCTCGGGTTCGCAGACTGGCAGCAGTTGGGGTCGTGGTTAGCCGCAGACAACCACTGATTGTTATCACTGCTTAAAATACGTCTTCAGTTCCTCTCTATTCTACAAAGAGGAGCTATAATAGACATGAGCTATATTTGGTTATTTCTAAGGAATTATTTTAGAGGAGTACGCAATGCAAATTTATTTTTTGGGAGCTGATGGGGTCGCGAATTGCATAATAAATTCGCGCGTTGAATTAATAAATTCCATTATTTAAATGCAGTTTATTGACGTGTTGATTTCATTGCAATCGCAGTAGTGGTTGAACGTCAAAAACACGCGGATATGTGCAGCTTTGATGTGAGATAATTAATCGCGGTCATATCATCATATTTTCATTCCATCATCAAAGTCTGTCAATGTTTTGATTAATCGGCGAGCGCATGCAGACAAATTCGTTGTATAATGCATCACATCTGTACGTGTATGTAAAAATAGGAGCGTTTGGTTATCATATTATTATTATTATTATTATTACAACAGCGCCTGTGGGTCTTGGTGGGTTCGTTATTGGCAAATTACATTTTATTCATCCTCCGGCGTTGATTAGCCCCCGTTATATAACTTGGTTTGTCAAACGCGCTCGACTACCCTCAACCCCTAGTCTAATTTACCACCACGACGCCATCGCCCTGCGGCGATGTGAAGTGCACCAGTTAATGGATATGCCTTTTTTCTCTTTTGAATATTTTTTCTTACGCCTTGTTAAAATTTCGAGCGCGCAGCTGGAGATGAATGGTTTGCAAATTGGTGCGGGAACACACAGAACTTGTCACTTGACTGCGTGCGAGATTTTTTTTTTTTTTTTAATCCTCGCGCTTTTTTGGCCAAAAGTCTTAAACTGGTTATATTAAGTTACGACAAAAGAATGGCTGCGTGTTCGGTGGCGGATCGCGCTTGTTAGGGCTCGTATTGCTGGGACAGATGGCGCGGGCAAGTCTAGCATGAGATGCGGTTAGACGAGGTGCTTAGTTCATCACCCTGGAAAACCGCTCTTTTGTCCTCCTGTCAGCGTGTTGCGCATTGACACTCTCTGCGGCATTCAACAAGCTGTTCCGTCCACCGTTCCATGCCTTTCATTACACCTATGTAATCCTGCACCCATTATAAACATGGATTAGGGTGATTTATCTCGAGTATTTGTAAACGCGGATTAAAAAAAAAACTTACTCAACAAACATTCCTTCTTATAATAACCACCATGACTCTAGAAATTCAACACCAGAATCACATTACAAAAGGTGACAACATCGGCATACAATAAAACTCTTCAATTAATAAACCGATGAGAAACTGGAATATACATACCACCTATAACCAAAGTGTAGTACCTTATTTGTGATATGAAATTATTAACCCTTTAACTGCTAAAGACGGATATATACGCTCTCTTATGTTTATAAATACAGGGTGTTCCAACTATTAACCAGTTCTCAGTTAATGTTTACATTTCAAGCAATTGCTAAAACACGTCGATTTTAATTCTTAGGGCTAAGGGGGACAATACACTGTCGAATCAATAAAAATAAAAAAAAACGCTCATCCATATAGAACAATAGAGGATACAGAGAGCTTCAATTTGATGTGCCACTTGACCCCCCTTTTCATTTAAGATTTTTGGTGGCGTGGATCTGGGTGCTAGAGGGATAAAGGTGTAAAGGTAAAACCCCCTCAGGACTAAAATTTACATGTCAATTTCTTGAAATCTGAAAATTAACTTCTATATAATAGCCGGCCAAATTTTAGTTGGAACACCCTATGTATAAATGATGAATATTGTGCAAAGTCGTTCTTCTTCTTCAACATATCTTCCCTCCTTTTCGGTGTTTTTTTTTGTTTCTTCTAACTTTTCTTCTGTGCAAGCATACTTCTTTCATTATGTTCTTATTTTTTTCTGCCCAACATACTGTTTTGAAAATTTAAGAAATATTTATGTAGCTTGTGTAACCGAAGCCCCATTACCCATTCGTCGATAACCTACGTGTTGGCGATATTACCTACTATGCTAGACTACAGCGATATTCTATAGTCTTCTTCTTCTTCGCTTTCCTCTTAACAGAGGAGTCGTGGTTTGACTTCACTGCGTGGCTCTGCGCGCTATATCGCGCCATCGGCCTCTATTCTTTGTATCTTCGGTTGCTTCAATTATTAAAATATTTGTCAGATCTTCTATTTGGTCTGACCATCTTTTTGGAGACCGTCCTCTTGGTCTTGTACCATTTATCTTTCCCTGAGCAATCAGCCTGTCGAAATTCTCATTTTCTCTTCTGGAAACGTTCCCAAAGTAACGTAATATTCGCCAGTATACCGTTTGTGTGAGTAGCTGTGGTTCCTGCATCACATTAAGAATGGAAACGTTTGTTCGTCTAGCAGTCCAGGGAACTCCTGTCATTCGCCTCCAGCACCACATTTCACAGGCATCAAGTTTCCTTTTATCACTAACTTTTAGTGTTCGGGCTTCTGCTTCGTACAATGGGGAATATCAGTGTTTTAACTAATTGGTTCTTGGTGTTTAGTGTAATGTCGCTATCTACCAATGTTCTTTGCAAATTCGCCATAGTTCTTCTTACCATCTCACACCTACGTCGCACTTCTACTGAGCTTCCGCCTTCGTTGGTAATTACTTCCCCTTGGTACACAAACTGATGATAGTCCAATGTGGATGATGTCTGGTCTGTTACTGTTTTCTATAGAACACGCTATCAAACTATGCTCGATTGTTGTTTTAGTCTTGGAGGTTTATTCTATTGCTCTTTGATTTATAGTTTCTGTGTTATCTGTCTAAACGTTCAAAATTTGGTTTGTACTGGGAAATAGTTTGAACCTAACCTAACCTAGTTTGAACCTGAGAACGCGTCTGTTCTTGACATCCAGTGTATTTGATACGTATCTTCTTTTGATAAAGAGGTGGTATATTTGATTCTATGTGTTGCTAATTGCTATCTGGTCAGGTTCTTGTGGCCTGATGTATTGATTTGTTTGGGAAGCATTTTTAGCTGATGATTACCTGTTTTGTTTTGGTAGTTTTTTCACTCTTCTTCTCACCAATTTTGGATTTCTTTATTTTATATAACCTGTTATCAACGTTTTTAACATATTATCAACATGTTACCTACATGTTTTTAATATGTTGGTAACATGTTAATACCATTGTTGGAGCCCAACGATTGTCTTCTTTGCACTTCCACGGTTAGTCACTTTATTATATTCTCCACTTTTCTTGTCATTTCATTTATGTACAGGGCATGCCCAAAGGGATGCACGAATATGTTTTGATCCCGGAAATCCGTTAATAAAAGAGGAAATTTAGATCTATGCAATCAACTTTACTATTCCGTACACAACTTTAAAACGTTGATTTTTCAACGGCTATATTGCTTGTTTGTTAATTATAGTTAAAGATGAATTAGGAACTAAAATACAAATAAGTATTTCCGTTTAATTTTTTGTGCATAGTTTTTAGTATTTTATTGAAATGTAAAATTATCTTATGATCTTATGAGTATATGGTGTAAATGTTTCGTATTCTAATTGGCTGTCTTGTAGTAAGTCCAAAGACTATCTGTGGAAAGAGTGTGGGTAGTAAAGCGATCCGAGCACGCTTTGTCTGATATCTCACCGGCGATGTGTGACTCTTTTATCTGAGCATGTAGCTGGTAGCTTGTTTATGCCCTTTTTACTTGTGCTCGCTCTTTATCGTCTTGTTAATCACGCTCCGTGGCTTAATTATGGCTGGAGTAGGTAGGTAGGGAAGCAAAAGGAAGTTTTAATCGTTGAAAATTTGCATGCTGGATTTGGGAGGGCATATGTGGTCCAGATTATCAATTTGCGTGCTCCGTGATTAATGTAATTTAAATTGTTGGATAACAAAGATGTGAATAATGCATTGCGGGTAGTTGGTGCGTGAATAACGCGGCCGGAGGTGGTGAGCTGAACCCTTCTTTGGGCAGCTGGCGCGATGAACGCATGCTCGGATGGTCAGCAACTGAAAGTCGTAATTAATATATTCTACCTGGAAATTATTTCGGGGAATGGATGCACTTGCTTTGTGGCGTAATTTTGTTTGGCCTTTGATGGATTCAGTTTGTTGAAAACGCCGCGGGCTGTCTTTCGCTAATATATGTCCTGAGGATATAGGATGTGACGTGTTCAGTGGGTCGTTCAGGATATGATTGGGTTTTGAGTATAGAAATCGTGTGCAGCAAGCACTTTAGCATTCCGACGAGATTTATGACTGCTTTTATCAGCTCCAGCCCTCCCTTAACGATGTCCGACGTTGGGGTGAGAGCCTGCTACGGTCGGATGTATGATGAACGATCCACAACACTTGGTCACCCAAACACACGTACACACAGATAGACACAAAGAACGAAGATATACGACCCATTTGATGGGACATCTGGACAATTTATGCGCCTCTTTTCGTCTCGATAGAAAATGTAAATCACTTCGACCGCTCACTCGAACAAAGCGATCCAGATTTATGAATCTCTCGGTGCGATGAAACTGTCCAATATGTTACCTACGATCCTGTTTATATACAAGGACCTTTACTCAACATCCGCAAAAAGTTTATTATGTACTTATAAAATTGAAGAAAAAACTTTATCTACAACCTTATAACCTAAAATATATTTCAAATTTCACTTATTAAATAGTAAACTCACTCATTGAATAGTAGAAGTAGAACTAGAAGTAGGGCAAAGTAAAAGATAAATGGAATTATTAAGGAAGGAAAATTGGGTATCACAGGCAAAGTAAAAGAGAAATAAAAATGTACAGAGAACGATTATCAGCAACTCTATTTGCTTACTTATTACTAGCTTGGAGAGGATTTGGAGGAAACCTTGTCCATCGTCAATTAAGAATCAAAGGAGATATCAACTTTCGAAACATTCTCTCTTTTTTTTTATCTGTTTAACAACTTTTCGTTGTGTAAAAATGGTTGGGATCTGCTGCTCAGTTTGTTCAGTGGGAGAGGATCTTTTAAGGAAAATTAAATAACAACATTTTTTCTTCTTAATTTTTACGCATAATATTATAAGATGTCTACAAAAATAGTTTAAAAGTTATTAGTTATGAATAAATCCTCTCTACCTCATAATCACGAAATTGTTTGTTACGTTTTATATCAAATTTATGTCTTTTCATATAAAAATGTAAGAATAAAAATGATTTTTATAATTTGAGTGACGAAAGGTAGATAATAACGGTTGCGCTCCCAGGCCATAAATCAATTCGATTAGAGCCATCGAGTCTAGCAATAGGAAATTGAGTGTTTAATATTCATGGTATAAACTCGTATATGTTGTTATTATGACATTTTACATAATTTATGGACACAGTTCTAAAAGATTCCATTAAGTTTTAAGTTATGCCTGTAAAATGCAGTTCTGACATAAAATAAATAAATGCGAGCGCTCGCGTTAATTTGTTTTTCTTGTAAATTAATACGTACCCGTTGTAATTGAGTTAATCAATTCAGTCATTACGCGCAATAAACAGGAAAATAAATCTAAGGCGAGACCGCAATCAATCATTCAAAGAGAAACCGTTTCATTAATATTTCGAATAATTAACCTTTCTTATTTACACGCCGTGCGACTGGATTCAATTAATTAATCCGATCTTTTGCCTTCACCATAAATTATGTCCACCAAAAGCCCATTAATTCCACACAATTGCCTTAAAAACCCAAACCAAGGTTCTCTCCGACTGATTTATTTCTTAATACACATTATTTATTCTCTACCATGTACACTAATATAACATTATTTATTGGTGTTAAATTCATAACTTTTACATAACAGTGGCTATATAAACCCAAGGATTCTTATTGCTTTCGCTCTATCAATGTAGTACCAACAATACTACCGACGTGACGTCACCACAACCATATGTTTTTTGTTAATATGTATTAAAATTTTTTTGGTTGTCGCTAATAATTTTTGTGTTATAAAATTATTTGTAACAAAAAAATTATTGGAGACGCAATGAAAAAATTAATCAGCAGGTTTTAAAAAGTGACTTCTTCTCCATACATGAATATATTTATTTCTGTATTAGTGTGTGGAACCCTCTGCCCGCCCTCATCTTATTTAATTTTATTTATATTGGGTCTCAAATAGATGTAGTTACGGTTCTGTTGACAAGTATAAAAATATGAGGAAGACGGCGGCGCTAGTTGTGCAGATAGAATAAAAAGCGCAATCTCCGATCTTAAATTTCAATATGGTTTATTTGAACGTAACACAATGGTTTTGCTGTGTAGCAACAATGGGGATCATAATTCATTTGCGGGAAACTTATCGCCGTTGCGAGCGTTGCATTTTCAAATTTTCTGCCACATAAACCGCATTAAGATTTAGATATGCGCCCGCGTCTACCCGCGGAACGAGAAGAAAGGAGACGTTAAATTATGGAGTGTAAAAATAAGCGATATGTGCCTGATCCTTTTATTGCCTTCCACGCTCTAAATTATCCTGCTGAAACAAGTACGACGTGGCTACAGCCGGCTAGGATTTATTTCCTGCAATATTTTTCACCCTTATTGCGGGTGGGTATCTCAGATATTTGCGCGTATTTAAAAAAGTTTTTTTTTGCAAATTACGATGCCCTAATCACCCAAGCAGTCTTCATCGTTTTTGCAGCTGTCTGGACGCGTTGACGTATTTTATTCAGCATTTTATTAAAATTTTGCTTAACGCCTTGTCCTAATAAATCTTACAGTTTATGCTTTCCAACAATGAGCGTAATTTATGGCGAGCATTCCGCAAACTATGCACTCGTGCGCACACTAAAAATAATTTCCAACTCAAGAAAAGCGTAGGTGGGGGTTAATTTTTATTTTTAAAAAGTCGAAAATTTACGGCGCGGCAGAGAATAACATATCTCATAAACGTCACCGGCAGCAAGCTTATTTCCCGAGCATGGCCATAAACATTGAGGAGCTGCCTTTTCTATGTAGCCAATATAATATCATATTTTATTTTGATGTGACGTCCTTTTGATTTAAGATCCCATAAAAAAAGTTTTACATATAAATTCCCTCACCGCCCAAATTAAGAGATAATAAAAAAATCAACCCCAAACGCATTAATAATCCCCGAAACTATAAAACAAAAAACACTCGAAAACATAACTCCAAATATTTTCGTGACATTCACCACACAAATTAAATATTTCCACATGTGGCGGAGGCAACTGCGAGAGTATATCTTCATTTAGTGAGGACGTGCACGTTATTCAGCCGGCAAATGGTCGAGAAATCAGAGTACCAGAGCGCGCGAGCTTTTAATTTTTAACTTGAATGTGCTTCTGACATTTACTGCCGCCTCTTTCCTCCTGCCTCTCTACCGCTCGTTACGCCCGAACGAAACAAATGTGTTATGTGGCAGGACCCGTAATGTAATCACCAGAATATATCACACTACATTTCATTCCCAATTAGTCCTCGCATCCAAGAACATTTCACACCACATCAAAACTCCTACAAATTTATATTAAGATGCGTCCACACCTGTTTACCCAAAATTTTATCACCTCGTCATATCCTTATTATTTTTATAAAGAAAAAATATTCTTTTTTTTGCGAACCAAATTTTCTTCTTTCACCTATTATTTTACTTCGTGTTCTTTTTTTATTAATGCATTCTTAATGCGATTAAAATAACTGATTTGATTTTGGAGGTGATAACTAGGAAAATATCTGAGGATGTGCAGCCAAACCAATGACTAAATTAATGGTCAAGAATTAAGAGTCTTCTTTTTCTTAATGCTTCTCCCTAAATCCGAAAATTAGAAGTTAAATGCGCTCTTTTCATAAAATCCTCAATTTTTCCTCTTAATGTTATTACCAATAATTCTATAACATATACTGTTTCTTCTGTCAATTTTTGGAACTAGGGTCCCTTGATAAGTCTGGAAAAAAAATAATAATTCTCCCACAAGGAATACACGCTTGGTCGAGCTAGATTTTTTTCTTGTTCTCTTGTTAGATCATTTTCAATGTAAAAGTTTTTTTTCCAGCTTTTTCGTTTGTCTCATTATTTCTTGCAGCTTCTCGATTTTAGTTGGCACAACCTTTTTTCTTTGTTCAAGGAAACACTATTTTTGATGCTTGTCTCTACTCCTTGGTCTTCCTTTAGAATATCTTTGGTTTCTTTATGTTCGTTATGAAGGTTCCAGTAATTATAATGTTATTTTCTTTTTGTCTTTCTCTTGTTTTTTTCAGTATTCCTTCTAGTTTTTCTATTTTTTCATTTAGAATTTTATTCTCTTTTTTTCTTCTCTATCTTCATTACTCTTCTCCAAGTTCTTTCATTTCTTCTAAATTCCTTTTTATTTCCTGTAGCATTTATCGTAATATTTAAATCTTCCATTTCGGGCTC
The DNA here is from genome assembly GCA_030264735.1 of Gymnusa sp. GC000175. Classification (NCBI taxonomy): domain Eukaryota; kingdom Metazoa; phylum Arthropoda; class Insecta; order Coleoptera; family Staphylinidae; genus Gymnusa; species Gymnusa sp. GC000175. Next base: position 17,823 of record JARJDX010039282.1, read on the forward strand.
CTGTTCCTTATTGTTATGTACCTCGGTGTTTACTTTGTAATAAATTTCATGTCTATTTCTATATCCCGGTGGTCTTAGCACTATAAACTAGTAATATTTAATGTACTCAGTATCGAACCGAAAAGTAACGCACATGACTTAAAAAATGTAAAACACAGCAACAAATAAAAGTTTGTAAATTTAATACAAAACTTCATATTAAAACTTTAAAAAGTTTTTTCCATTATTTATGTGTTATGTTTACATTTCTTCCTTAATAATTCCTTTCACTACACTTAGTTAATTTGCAGCATGATATATGTGTTATGAATATTTCATTTGTATACTAAGTTAAAGTTCCCTTAACTATCGCGTAGGTTATAAATTAGAGTTCCTATCTGTTTGATGTATGTTTCTAGTCGGAGTAATACGAAAAATGGAAATTACATTGCTATTAACCATTTATTTTAATAACGCTTTGAAAGCAACTAAAAATTATTTTGTAATGAAAGTAGCTATGATAGTTATTACTTGATAATCAATTTACAATAATTAATTTGACGCACTAAAATCCGATTAAATTTTATACTTGTCGCTGTTGATTGAATTTGATTTTTGGATGATTTTTATGCCAAGACGTCCAATACCTTCCTTAGAATTTTTTGTATATAGCAAAATGACCAAAATTTTGTTTGCCTTGAGGGTATAATCTTAAACTGATGTGGTAGAGGGTAGACTAATGAATACATTTAAAAAATGATCATCATCATATGCAGCCTTGTTTACACCATTGCTGGTGTTAAGCCTTTTCTCTGCCTGTAATGCCGGCAACTTACATTACAGGTGGACCTACAGTTTAGCGTGGTTCGGAAAAAATGATAAAATCACAAAAATATATAAAATTAAAAAAAAATGTATAAAATTAAATTGTTGTGTGGTAATATTTAATGTGTAATTAAACAATAATTTAATTCTTTATTTTTTTTCACCCTGTATTGGTTGAGGGTAATGTTTGTGTTAGCACATAAAACTGTAGCAATTTGAGTCGTGACCCCAATGTGGGTGATTTACGACGGGATGAGATGAGAATTGAAAACTGAGTCTAATTTATACGGCGGCAATTAAATGTTTCATTGCTGTGCTTTGGGGCGGTGGTGAAAGAGGAAATGATGTGTGTTTGCTTGGCAGTTTTGAAAGGGTGGAAACTGGCACATGATACGAGAACTAATATGGGGGTTAATGCGAACATCTCAACAAAGCAAAATAAATTACACTTAAAATGACGTTTGTGTCGTGGAACTTTGTTCATTTAACCCTCCTGAAATTGCTCCGGAGCTTTTTCTGCTGCGGAGGCGAAAAATTCCAAGCGCGCGTGTTTAAATGATCAAGATTAGATAAGATGCGTAATTGATTTAATTATCTGTAGTTGTGATGGAGTGTATAGCGCGGTGGAACACATTAAGGCAGGTCCCCGCGGATTAGAACGCGATAAGGGTTGATGTATGGCAGGAAGTCGCGAAGACGCGGTTGGAGATTAGTGGAGGATCGGTTGTAGAGCACGGGGTTGTTTCCGGTCGTGACGGCGACGATAAATCACCCATCTCTCGTGCGTCTACCGATTAATGGTCGAACAAATGTGGAAAACCACCTCCGAACTTCTGGGGCGTTCGCACTGAAACATCGCCTCAACTACAACCGTAATTCGCGCGCTGACAATATTAATGCTTTCAGGGCGAGATTTATAGACATAAGGAAGTATAATTTGCTGCGCCAGACTATCTTTTACTGTTAATTATTTACGCTATTAATTACTTTATTATCTTACACCCCATTCATCCACCACACAATACAATAAATACTCTTAATGGAAACTTTTTGCTTGCGATCAGAATTTTCCATTTTGCCCACTGGGGATCTTTTCGGTGATTTGTGCTTGATGACCCACTTCTGCCTTTCCAACCATTGATTGCTCCTGAGACTATTAATTGTTCTTTCTTCTCTCAGTTATTACTACGGTTAGGTCTTCAGTACCTTCACCTTTGGTTTTTGCAAGGCCTACCTGGCGAAAAATCTCTTATGTTCACAAGCACACCTGAGCGGGGAGTACAGGTATCGGAAGTGTTGTGAATAATTGTTTTGATAAAAAATTTCGATTAATAATGGATATTTAAATTATTTGCTTAACGATTATGCGTGATGAATAAAATTGTTTAAATAAAAATCAATTTTTGTTGGGTTATGTATGTAATGAGTGTGGATGAGTAAATATTTAAATTGGTTAGTTAATACGGTGGGCATTATTTGTTTTAGTCGTGTACAGGTATGGGCTTTTAACGCTGGAGTTAAAACAAAATTTAACGTGTGTCCATTAATTTAAATCAGTATAATATCGCAGAATCGCACACATTATAATTAAAAATGCAGGCGGGCAGTTCGTTGTAATCAAATATTCATTAAACAGCTTTCATTACATATTTATGTTGTAACGGGCAAGTCCATAAAGTAGACGCGTAATTAGAATAGTTAATAGCTCGGTTTAATAATTGTCATATTAGCGAACCTCATGCACCATATATTTATTAACTCGTAAAAATCGTGCGTAGGTAAATAAATACATTCGAGCGGTACTTATCTGAAATGAACGATTTCTCTCGTAAATCATTCCAGGTATATACAATTTCAATTAAAATAACCAGTATAAATCGAGAGATTGAACTTGATAGCGGCAAAACATGACAATAAAACGCCGCGACTTGGCCGGCAATTGGAAATAAATTGCAGTTTTAATTATACGATACATGTACTATTTTACCAGAGACGTGATTGGTGGAAATAATGAAGCCACTAATCATTCCTGCTTGATACCCCGATTTAACCAGCCTCATTTCTATAATTGCCTCATAAACATGTCAATTCGCATACACACACAAAAAATAACTAAACTTTTTACAACTCTCACGCATTCATCAAATATTTTACAATAAGTTATTATAATTAAAAATCAGCCAATCAATATAGGCTACACACTACATATATCATTTAATTAAAGTAGGCGTCATTTATCAACTAATGAATCTATGCAACCCAAAATACGTGATTTAATATCAGCTAATCGTTAGTTATAAATCAGCTAAACGATGTAGGCCACCCGAAATGCTTCTTGTAGCATAAATCAACTTATCGATGTAGGCAACTTAATATACATTATCTAAGCAGTTGTGATTCAGCTAATCGATATAGGCCACCCAAATAACTCTCATTTAATATTTTACGTTTGATTTTGTTGTGTTTTTATAGGTGATGTTGGCGTTGTATAAAATATGTTTCATAGGTAAGCAAAAGGTTGTTGTGTTATAGTTTGGTAAGTGCAGGTGGTGTAGTGATCGACTAATTCATGATGCGTATCAGTCTTGATGGAAAACCGGTCCTAAAATGTGGAATATCGCAGGGCACTCAGCATGTGGAGTATTATAAACAAGCCGTTGATGAAGAGAAACGATCCGTGGCTGGCTCTGTGCAGTCGTAAAGCTGTCATGGTCGAAGGCGGAAGCACTCCGGCCTGTTATGGAGGTGCTGGAACGAGGTACCAAATTGCCGCATCGCATCAGGGAGTCGGGCTGACATCGCCTGCGAGCCTCCGGTAATGGCCTGGAGGTGAGAGTCAAATGGCGGCTAAATAAAGAATTACTGCTCCTGCTGACAGACAAATTAGCAGGAGAGCGCGCCGTTAAGGCACACATGTGTGGGAGCCCGCGCTGACAAAACGCAGCGCCGACGACGTAAATTTGATTAGCTGACGCTTTGCTGTCTTGCATGATGTTAAATTATTGCCGCAATATTGTTTTCGGGTAAAATGCGGAAATGCAGCTTACACCGCCACCCGAGTATTATCCAAGTATTAACACTTCGTTTACTACTCTATTAATATATTCTCCAGTGGCCGTTTAAGGTGCCGCAAAGTATGAGTGTTATGGCGATTGGTCAGCGATGCCATCATGCATCGCCTCCTATGTTTTATTACGAGCGCATGTTAGGAATGCAGCGGTGTTTATGGCGTTTACGACGTCCATAAACTGTTTAGCGTCCGGTCGCATGTTGCGGCCAAGTTTTAATCAGTAATCAGTATGTATCTTTGCTTTATGGCCTGAATTTATATGAAGATAAAGTACTAGCGCTCTGACTACCATATAGAAAGCAGCCGCTGAACTCGGCGCGCCGAGTTCTCATATCGTGTTTGATTGACAGCGGCCGTAAACAACTCACATTTGACTTTTATTATTGAAACCTTAATGGATCTAAATAATCGTAAATTTTATAGGTTATAATAATTCAGATCTGTATGCACATTTCTCGTTTTACAACCAGTTAAAACAGCCAACGCCAACGTCGCGCCTTAATCAAAACGCGCGCACCTCGAAAAACTTCTTGAACGCTAGCTCCTTATTTAGGAGTCCGCGCGCGCGGTTTTTTTCAACAACACCGCTCCGACGCGCCCAAGACGAGACCCGAGTACTGACGCCCTCATTACAGACCTGTGTCAATTCATGACCTGTGTCCTCAGACAAAGACCGACTCTCTCCTCAAGCCTCTTGACACCACCATCCATCAATCTCGGATAAAGAAAGCCGCACACCGTAATGATACATCTTAACGACAACACAAACTTACTGTCATATTGAAAATATTCAGAAAATTTTACTTAAAAATATTAATTTTAAAATAAATACCATAAACTAAAAAGTAGTTTTTAAAACAAAGATTAACAGAAAAGTAGATCTATTCAAAAATATGGCCTTCCACTAAAATTTTTGTTATCCAATCTTATTATATTGTATGATAAAGTAATACTTCATAAAGCATTATAAATGTCGTGGAATGACTGTTTTACATGCACAGATTCTAACATATAGAATAGTTTCCGGTACAAAAAACCCTCTTCAGGACTTATACAAGACAATCAGCAAACCACCAACTGGAAATGGAGTTGGATGATCGATCTTAAGTCTCAAGAAAACCAGGAATTACAAATTGTGGATCTAAGTTAAATTAAATAAAAGATTGAAGAAAAAAAGTATAAAAAGAAAAAGTAAAAAAAGTAGTAATGAATGAAGAGGAAGTGGAGGAAGAGAAGGAAGAAAAGGCCTAAAAGGCCGAAAAGGAGGAAAAGGAGAAAGGAGAGTAGGAATAGCAAAAGAAGAAAAAAGGAAAAAATTAAGGAGGGCAAAATAAAGGTGGAGAAGAAGGAGGAAAAGTGGGAGAATAAATAATTAGAAGAAGAAGCAAAGGAGAAAGAAGTATAAAAAAGAAAGTGAAATTAGAAAAAAAATTAAATGAAATTAAATTAAAAG
>JARJDX010039324.1:0-10127 GCA_030264735.1 Gymnusa sp. GC000175
GTTAGGGTGCTAAGTCGTTGAAGGAGATATAATTTAGAATTTTTTTTTGCTCTCAGACGGTGCAAAACTGATAGAACAAAAATAAATATGTTTTCTCTCTTTCAGGTTCGCGGGTAAAGTCAAGAAATTACTTGGTCCACGCGGATAAAGTCGCGGGTGCAGCTAGTAGGAAATTAAATGAATATTTTTGTTTCTGTTATGAGAATTCAAAATTAATTTTGGTTGATGCAAATATTTGTAAATTTTGTGCGTCAAACATATTTTTTTTAAGTTTCGTAATTTTAATTATTACCTTATGTATGGAATCCTATGTATGTAAATTTACTGGACTGTCACTACACTTTAAAAGCTTACACTTAAAATTACAATTACAATTCGCCATAAAAAAAGAAAAAAATGCACTTCTTCAACTTAAAATGCATTTGCTTAATCTTGTTTCGCTTTTTAAAATTACCATGACGTGTTTTGCGTTTCACTTTTTTCTTTTTCCATGGCTAAATCTGATTTGTTTGCACAACTTAAAAATCTTCATTACTTTAAATGTTATTTTACTTGAAAATTTTGTTATAAAAGTGCATACTTTTAATACATTTTTGAATTCTGAATAATGAGACACATCCAAATAAAAATTAAAAAATGGGGAGGTTGTCATTTAAAGTTGAAAAAATGTCGGCCGCAATGCGAAACTGTTACAAAAAATTGTGAAAATCTTGAGAAGTAAGTACCATTTAGTTTAATTGTATCGTATTTTCAAATTGTTGAAAAAGTTTCGGAGTTTTTGGTGGGTTTTTGTATCCACCCTGTATATTACTTTTTTTTTAATTTTTTTGAAACTAAGACAACCTTTTTGGTTGGTATTATACTCCCGTTTGTAGCGCTAGTGTTGGGAATAATTAAAAAAAAAATGTTAATTTTATTATTTTTTTTCTATTAGGGCATGTTTGAATGGTTGACGCATGCTGAAAATAAACGGCCGTAAGACCGATTTTAATTTGGATAAAAAATTTTCTTATCTAGTACTGTAAAGATTGACTTTCAAAAACCAAGCTAGCCATGAAAGATGGACATTCTTGAAGGTTTCAGGAATAATTTACGAAATAATTTTTTGCGTTAAGTTAAGCTTATAAAGTTTTGCCTTCCATTTCATTTTGGAATGAATTTTAGTTTCAGGTATAATTTATAGTCATGACTTGAATACCTAGATTTCTGATACAGATAAAGAAATTGATGAAATCCCTAATCTTTTTTGATTTTGATTTATATCACGAGTCACTCTATGTGACCGCTATTAAATTTCTATTTTGACAAATTGATATTTTTGTTTAATCTTAACTCTAATCATTAGTCAGAGTGCAGCTTAATAATGAATTAAATGCACACTTCTGCTTAAACCGCACGAATTATTAATAAAACGCCAGTTTGCGGTCTGATTAAGCCGAAGTGTCTCTGTACAATTTACAAATTGGTTTTAAAAAGATAACTATGGTGTTGTATTTTTCTTGAACTTTTTATAATTCTTTAATTATGAATTTGGAATCAATGGAAAATAATGACCAAATCGAGGGGACGAACAAAAGACAAATAATGAAAGAGCGAAAAGCGTCTGCACGATTTATTATTTTTTTATTACTAATTTTGTCATATTTTATTCTTTTGTTTCTAATAATTGATTCGTTCGTTCAGAAATTTTTTTAAATAAATTTTTTATAACTTTAAATTGATTATGTTCATGATTTTAATAGTTAACGAAAGATAATAATTAACCATTTTGTTCTTCATGATTTGGACGTAATAAATAATTTTTGTTAGGTAAATATGTATTAACTAATTTAATTTCATGCTTTTAATCCATGCATAAAAATTACATAAATTCCTACCGTTCGTCGCATCCACAATGCATTAAAGTGTTGACTCTCCAATTGAAGAGTCCGTATTTAGTTTCAAATCCTCCTATCCAAAACGGGCAAGACGTGTCGTGCACACGACAGCATTTATCAGTTTTTGAAAATCCACCAAGTTGCGTAAATTTGGTGGCAGAAAATCCCTTACCGCACCATTTAGTACCAGGAACTCTCAGAAGATCAGAAAGATCCCTCTTATATCTAACAGATATAAGAAAAACATTACTTTAAATTTACTAAATGAAATGCCCTTTTTATCTATCACTGCGTTCAAGCGTAAAAATTCGCCAATAATTAAAAATCACACCTGGCGATTTATTTCCCAACTTAAATTCCTTCACATTTTTTCGATCATTTTAAAGTTTCCCATCTTCTGTGTTACAGTTGAGTGCTCTCATACCGTGCTATATTTGAAATGTATTATTTTTACATCTCTTAATTAAAAAAGTCTCTGTCATTTCTTCCGACACCGGCGTTCATATAAAATTATCTTAAATTGTATTCTTGGAAGCAACCTTTTAATTTGGTTTTTTTTTTTGGTCTCGCAAAGAGCAGACTTAAATATTGTGTGCGTTTAATTTTTACTAATTGATGCCAAAATTTTTAATTGGAAAATGGCTATTGTTTAATTAAGAAATAAGCACTTTTAATATTGGGGTAGGAAGACGTTAATAATGATGAATGTTATCAGGGCCGCGCCAAGGTTTGTTGGCCTCGGGGTGCTAGGCAAAAATTGCTGCCCCCCAAAAAAAAAGCAAATTTATTTTAACCCATTTTATAATAAAAAAAAGATATTTCTGTGTGTGTTTTTGTATATCTATACAAATATTTCGCATTTTGAGTATATCTTTCCATTTTAAAGTGGTATTTAATATTATTAAATAAATTTTAACATTTTTTGACATTTGACATATTCATACAGAATTTTTCCATATTCGAGCACATTCTTGACATTTTCGAATGAAATGTTACACTATCTAGATATTTTTGCAATTTTAAAATGAATTTTTAAGCATACAAAAATATATTAAATGAATTTTGACAATTTTTGACATTTTTAAATGAAATTTGACATTTTTATATGAATTTTTGCCATTTTTAAATATATTCTTGAAAGTTGCTTAAAAAATTGATATTTTCTACTAAATTTTTCTTTAGTTTTTATACAGGCCATTAATATTTTTATACAAAATTTGACTTTTTTTAACAAATTTTCAAAATTTTTGAATAAAATTGAATAATTGATTTTTATAAGAAATTTAAGACATTTTAGATTATGTTTTTGCATTTTTAAACGTATTTTTTGTATTTTTCAAACGTATTTTTAAAAGTAATTTCAAAATTTGAAAATTTTAAACGTTTTACGGCAAATTATTGACACTTTAAATCAGATTTTTGTCATTTTTGAGCATATTCTTCATATTTTGGTATTTTCTAGCAAAATATTAATTCTTTTTATGAATTTTTGCAGTTTCCAAATTTTTTCCATTTTACAGCTAATTGTTGACATTTTTAACAAATATTTTAGCGAATTTTCAAAGAATATGGAAGTTTTTTTTAAAATACATTTAGCATTATGGGGCGTATTTTTGCATTTTAAACTAATATTTTGCATTTTCAAGTGATTTTCTATCATTTTTTAGCGGTTTTGACATTTTTAAACAAACTTTAACTTTTTTGGAAAATTTTTGACATTTTCGAACCAGTTTTGACATCTTCAATCGATTTTAACTAGGTTTGTATTTTTAAAACGAATTTTTGGCATTAACGTCACATTTTTGCGATTTTAAAACAATTTTTTTTCTTTTTCGACAGTATTTACTTTGTGCTTTTGATTTCTTTCATTTTTGAGCGTATTTTTACCATTTTTTCAAAGAATTTTTTAATATTTGGACGAATTTTTTGTTTTTAAACAAATTTTGTCTTTGTAGACAATAGTTTTGTCATTTTTAAACAAACTTTAAAATTCTCTAGTAAATTTTTGACATTTTTAAACAGTTGTTGCTATTTTAGAAAAATAAATTTCTTTTTATGAGCGTATTTCTGTGACGTCATCAAAAAATTTATATTGACAATTCCATTTATTATAACGGATTTCGAAAAAACACACTTTTATAAGCGTATTTCTGACATTTTTAAACAAATTTTGTCATTTAAATAACGATTTTTATCATTTTTAAGCATAATTTAACATTTTCGAACAGATTTTGACTATTTTAAGTAAATTTTTGCCAATTTTAAGCAAACATTTTGAAGCATATATGTAACACTTTCGAACGACTTTTGACATTTAAATATAAATATTTGCCATTTTAAGGTATTGTTTGTTAATATTTATATCCATCAAATCGTATACTCTAGAAATAAATTATTGGGTTTTGATATAATAACTAAAATTAAATGTAAATATTTCGTCTGTTAATTATCTAAGTATCGATTAGACACTGCATCCATTGTATTACCGGTATTTTCCGCCCCCCAAGGCCTGCCGCCGGGGTGTTGCGCACCCCTAACAGTCCCGCTTGGCGCGCCCTGTATGGTAACCGTTATACATTGAACCACGCGTATAAGAATAACATTAACTAATGATACTTCTTCATGAAATCATACAGAAAAATAATATTATTTATGTAGATAACATTCTATTTAGAATATAGACTTTCGGCGACTGAGGCCGATGTAAGTTTTCTCACTTTCGGGTTTAAATCGCGTATTTTTACTGGTTGTTCTATTGTTTTGATGATAATATTGGGAAATTTTAATTTGGTTTTTGGGACACTGAAAATTTAAAAAATAATGTGTCAACGGTTGTTTTTAAGAAGAAAATTTTAATCTTAGTTGAGTTGAAGATATAAAAGAAGGCAATCATACCGACTTCTTGTTACCAATGTGATGTACCAATAAAAAAAAATCTGATGTGGTCACCACCTGACTTTATCATACTAGGAGTAAATAATAAAAATAAAATTTGTTTCAAATTTAATTCTAGACTCTTTTGTACTCTTATGTTTTTTCTATAAACTTAATAGTTTTTCAAATATTTGCAAAAAACCGTAAAACCTCACCAATAAATTGCTACTTCCGGTTGGTGGATTTCAGCCAAAAGAAACTGGGCTCCTCCAATTATTTTTAAAAGCTTAAATATGAATTTTTGTCGTGATATCTTAAATAGTTTTTGAGAAACCTTGCTCACAAAAACGTGCCACACACACATACACACAGACATTTTTTTAATGTTGGTCAATTCTTGTTCAGGGTACATTAAAAGGTGTATTTCCACTAAAACCTAACTTTTTTTTACGAATACAACACTTTGTCTATGATAAAGTAATTAAATAACCTGAAAAAAAAAATAATAAAATTGATTGAAAAACACTTCAACAAAATTAACGTTTATGTTAATGACAGGATAAAATCCTCCTGGTTTTTAATATTTTTTGTATTTTTCCAAAATTTGTGACGTCATCAAAAATTTTTTAATGACAATTTTATTTATTATAATGGATTTCGAAAATAAACACTTTTTACTAATAAACAAAAGAAAATCAAGCTCAAAAAATCGGGAAAAACAACGTTAAAATTTAAAAAAATTGTGTGTCCTTCAATCGACTTTCCCGTAAGTGAAAAAACTCTCTCAATAAAAAAAATGTCTTAAATAAAAGTTTTTGCTATTAATATTTGCAGCAACTTTATGTATATTGAAAATTTATTCCCTAAGAAATAAATGTAAAAAATGATTTTAGTAAACTTCCACTTTGAGTAACAATTTTACTCAAAAAAAAACTATGTAAAATAAATCCTAGCTATAATTATTTACGTTGTTTCATGTATTTCTTTAGTCTGTAGGGAAGACACATTGGGGTCAAGGGCCAGAAAGGTGAAATGCCAATCGTACCTACACGTGGTGCACCCTGGTTTATATTAATGAGGCTCAGGCGTTTGTTGCTTCAAATTTGCAGCTTTCATTCTTTGACATTTAAGTAGTAAAAACTGTACGGTTAACGAAAATGGAACGATAAACACTTGAACAACGCATCGAGGAAATGAAAATTCACTATAAAAACGGTGAAAGTTTCGCCGAAACGGTTCGTAAGTTTCGGACGTTATGAGGCACCTGCTTGCTCAACTGTGGTGGATTTAATCAACAAATTCGAACGTCTCGGATAAGTTAGTAACGTGAAGACTCCAACTTGTGTCTTTCACATTTAAGTAGTAAAAGTCCGAAATGGAACGATATCCACTTGAATAACGCATCGAAGTAGTGAGAATTCACTATGAAAACGGTGAAAATTTCGCCGAAACGGTTCCTAAGCTTCGGGCGTTATGGGGCACCTGCTCGCTTAAGTGTCGTGGATTTTATCAACGAATTCGGACAAGTTAGTGATGTGAAGACTCCAACTCGCGCTCGTTTAGCAAGGTCAACTGAAAACATGACCGCTGTGGCTGCATGTGTGGCAGAAAATCCTGGTTTATCCATTCCAAGACGCTCACAGGAATTTGGAAATTGGCATATGACAAACCAGTTTGTAACGTATTTTGTACAAAGATCTAAGGGCTTACAAAGTATAGCTAACACAAGAATTAAAGCCAGCAGATCATCCACAACGCCAAACGTTCGAATGGGTGTTACAAAATCAAGCAAATGACACTATTTCTAAAGTAAATCATATTAAGCGACGAGGTTCATTTTCTCCTTGGTGGTTATGTTAATAAATAAAATCCGAATTTGAGGGTCTAAAAACCCTAAATAAATGTTCGAAAAACTTCTCTATCCAAAACAAGTGACAGTTTGGTGCGAATTTTGGGCTAGTGGCGAACTTGGTCCATATATTTTGAAAATGACGTTGGAGCCACCGTTTCAGTGAATGGAATGCATTATCGAACGATGTTAACAGACCTTTTTCGCCTAAATTTTATGATATGGACATGGATGACTTTTATTTTCAACAGGACGGTGCTAAATGTCACACAAGTCGTAAAATAATCATGTTTTTGCGCTCAAAATTTGATGGACGAGTGATTTCTCGAAATAGAGACTTCTCTTGGGCGCCAAAATCTTGCAAATGGACTCCAATAGACTTCTTTCTTTGAGGTTACGTGTCCAACAACAATTGAACAACTAAAACACAACATCAAAGGAGCAATTCGCCAACTAAGCTCAGAAATGTGTGATAAAATACTTTTTGTTTGTACTTTATATTGAAATAATTAAGTTACGATTAGGTTTTCAGAAAAAAATCGGTTTTCATGTAATTTAAAATGACGGCTCTTAATATAAAATCCTAGCCTAGACTATAAGACACCTTCAGATGTAAAGAAAGCGCTTCAGGCTGCGGAAATTACCAGGAAACTAATTCCTAGCAGTAGGCCGAAAGATTTTAACCATGACAAACCGACTATGTCCGGGTTATGGCACTGCAGACTTAATATTCTCTCTTAAACAACTGCAAGAAAGATGTATGCAGCCTTCATAGATGTCAACAAGATCTTCGGCTCCAAAAGAGAATAAAAAGCTAAGCTAAAGGTGAAAGGCATCGGTATTCGATTCATAATGGGTAACGAACTCGTTAACCTACAGCGCTTAAAAGCAACCTTTATGACACTGATGAGAATCATAACTTCTAGAGACCTTCATGTAATCCTAAAAACTTTAAATGGGCGTAAAACGGCCTTGACTTGAAATTGAACCTGAACAAAACCAAAATCTTACCGTTCCACAACTGAGGATCATTATCTGAAAATAATTGCCGCATGAGAGTTTATGAATATGTTTAGCAATATAACTACTTGGGAAGCATCATGAATGCAGGCCTTCGAACCGGAACTGAACCGAAAACTGAAAATAAAACGTTATTTTTGCCGGAACGAAAACCGGAACTGAACCGATATATAAATTTTTAATTGAACCGGAACGAAAAAGATAACGGTTCGAAGCCCTGCATGAATAACTAGGCTAACGAAAATTCAAAATTGGGTATGCGCAGTTTCCAGATCTTTATAGGCTTTCTAGCGTGTACACGTGTACTCCACAACCACACCCTCCATCTTGAAACAAAGGTTACCATGTAGCGAGCAATCGACATTACCATCCTAAAATAGCGGTCTGATGGATGGGTAGTTTACTTCAGGTATATAAGACAGATGGAAAAACTATAGCAAAGGAATGTGCCTCTGATAATAAAAATAAGTTGGTACCATAAGATTTCGAATGCTGAAATTCTCGAACGAGTTGATGCCAAAATCGGATGTCAAAATACGTACTGAATGGTAAGTTAAAAGCTTAAGAAATTAAGGAGGACATAAAAGGAGATCTAAAGATTAATTTAGCGTTGGACAGAGCGGAGTGGACAAAAATGACATCTACATATCAAAAAGGGACAATCAAATACAGAAAGAGTAGCAAGTACAATAAGAAGTTCAAGTGCGACATCTGCCAACTGATCACAACATCTTAAATTGGACTTTAAGGTACCAAAGAACTCGCTGTATCTATTAGTGCATATTTTTGTAAATTGGCACACAAAAAAGAAGCTAATTATTATTATTATTATTAGTGAAGACATATGAATATGGTCCACACATACACACAACACACACATACACACACACACGCACACACACGCACTCACAACTTCCTAACCGGCTATCAACTGCGAGGTTCTTCTGACGTGTTAATTGTGCTGTATGTGAGTATTAGAGCTTGTTACTATGAAGTGTAGACTTTTAGAGATTCGCCGCCGCTTTTCTAGTGAGTCATTATTTTTTTCCAATGACAAATGCCAATTCATTAACCGGGTTTCAAACCTCCAAAATTTAGAACTCAATCACTGAGCAACTGGATGATCAGTTTGTGCTCTATAAAACTATATTTTTTCTATTCGAAAAAGTAAAAAGATTAATAATTGTATTTTATCTACCGAGTACGAAAGTGTATAAGACAAGAGTGTAATGTGAGGTTAAGTTAGGTCACAGTATCTTATTCTTATTCGTACTCATTCGTACGAGCTAAATACAATTTTTTTAGTAACGAATGCACAATGAATGACGTAATATGTCGGCAATAATATGTTTTGTTTGATGTTATCAATGGATTATAATAATAAATGCGCAGTCTAAAAATTTTAGCAGTGGCATTCAAATCAATAATATAGACAAACGTTAGTTGCGACAAATTTCAGTAGACGTCTCTACTTTTCATAAAAAAAACACATTTCAAACACGCACATAAAATATTAAAAATGACGTCATATTTTATATGCCTCTGACGTAATTTTAAAGTCATCTGTGCAAAAAATAATATGGACGAAACACAACGGGGTATTTTTAAAGCAAAATAATATTAATTTATGTGATCCGATTTATAATACCATTCAAAATTATGTAGATACACAAAAATTAACGAAATTTGTAGATCAATAGAGAGATATAGCAAAGTGAGAAAAAAACTGACTTTATTGAAAAAAAACCTTTAATAAAGTATCCTGTATTAAAAATTATCATTATGTTTTAAAGAGTTTTATTGCAACGGTGCTCTCGCTTTATACTTTATTTTGACAAATATGTCAAATTGATGGATCTAAATCGTAAATTGACAAAAAACCCGTTAAAATTAAGGAGCTTTGAATAAAAGATGCTTTGCCTTTATTTAAATTAAATAAAGGTAGCCTGTATTTTATTTAAAGAAAAAAAATTAAGGATATATCACATGTCATATAAAGAAAAACTTTATTAAAAGATCAGTAAAACAGAGGTTGCAATATCTTTCTAATAACTGAGGTATTTTTGTTTTTTTTAATATTTCTCGAATACCATTAAGAAAGTAATTTCTAATGAAGTCTGCAATATTTTGTAGAAACAATTTATTCGTCATCATTTGATAACGGCAATTGCTATCTACCTGCTGTTTTTAAAGTACCTTCTAGTTGTAAACATTTTTTTTTTTTGTATTATTTATTAAAACTGGTCTTCTAGACCAACCATTAATTTTACGCTAACACTCTTAACCTAAGTCCTTAATATCTAGTGTTCACCAACTGGTGTTCAAAAGGTTCAATTGGTGAGCAGCTTTTTATACTGCTTTAGCACATATAATATATACTTATACATGCTATAGCACTAACTCGAAGGGCTTCTTCCTTTTGAGCCTTCTGGTCAGATTTTCGTTGTTTAGAAGTTGTATTGCTTCTACGTTGCTGTGCTGATGTAAACGTGCTTCGTGTTTAGTTG
>JARJDX010039343.1:0-10525 GCA_030264735.1 Gymnusa sp. GC000175
TAACTCGATGTTTTTCTGATGTGTGGCTGGGCCGTTTTCTGGGTGTTTTCTTATATTTGGTGAATTTGTAAGTATCGTTTAAATATGTAAACACATATAAATAAAGTAAAGTACCCACCAGGGAGTGGTACATTTTGTCCCGCCAGAGGGCGAATCGCTTAGCTTGAATCGCGTATAGCTCACCAAAAATAGTATCGACGCAGCCGTTATTTTCTGTTGTGAAAGATGAGAAAGGAGAATGCACTTCAGCATTTCCTTAAGATATGAATTTTTTCAACTTCATCTTCATTTTATTCGAGCAGTAGGTGCAATATAAAATCCTTTTACTCAGTGTGAAATGTGTTTATTAACAAACGTCTGACGCTTCAGAAGAAACGGGCCATAGGACTAAATTTAAAATTTCTCTCTGTTCTATAGCTAAAGTCACCTAAAAGGCTAAAAGCCGTTGTTCCTGTCTGTGATGTAACTCTTACCCTGTTATTCACATTAAGGACATAAAAACTGGACAGAAAGTAGTTTCTGACTGCATCCGATGGCGAGAGCTCAAAAAGGAGTTAATACATGCAACACAATAAGAAAGGATAAAATTGTCACAAGCAACTCATCCACACTATTCAGAATTTTGTAAATAGTTGTTCAAGATTTGATAAACAGCAAATATCTGTACACAGCTTTAGGATTTACAAGGATTTCATAATAAATCTTTTAATACTTACTTAAAACATCTTCAGAATTGCTTTGTTTAACATCATCTAATGTAATTAAATGTGTGAATTGGTCTTCTTCTTCAACAATATCCAATTCTTCAATAATTGCTGCATGATCTTTAAACCCATCTTTGCGAACTTGAAACATTACTTCAATCATATATTGAATTCGTTTCTCCAATTGACCTTCATGCAAAATATTACGCAGCATTTCAAATATTGCATTAATACCTAAAATGAGAATCAAATGTAATAAATTTAATTTTAATTTAACTTGAAAGTGTGCACTGTAACAACACATAACCCATAGTTACGTGAGAAAACTGTGGGCGCGCCAGAGGGGGGCGTAGCTTTAACCAAAATAATATTTTTTACAATAATATATACCAAATCTTAGGCGCAATTTTGGTTGACAGTCACATGATTTTGGCTAAAACTAAAATTATTTTTATCAATTTTGTCATAATTTAGATAAAATTTAAACAATTTTTTTTAAAAACATATGATTTTGTTGAAATGAGCTCAATTTACATTAAAATTGTAATAAATTTCATGGAATTTAAACGATTTTGGTTTAAATTGTTATGTTTTTAAATAAATTAAGGCAAAATTGATATGGAATTGCAAAAATTTTGTAATTTGTCAATATTTGAACATTTTACAATTTTGATCAAATTTAAGCAATTTTCTTTAAAAATTACATGAGAATTTGATTAGTTTTAGTCAATATTTAGATGATTTTGGATAAAATTGTAATGATTTTCAATAATTTAGGGCAATTTTCTTTATATAATATAAATATAAACTATTAGAACGTTTTACATTTTAATTGATATAAATTTTGCCAAATTTGGACAATTTTTATAAAAAACTTTTTTTCAAAAAACATAAATCGATAGAATTTATTAATACTCTTCAATTTTCTGGTTGTAAATATAAATATTTTCAGTTTTTTACTCATTCATTTCTCTTTAATTCACAAATAATTTCTATCCAAAATAAATAATTGGTGGGGCAATTTTTTTATAATAATATAATAAAGGGCACAGGTATCGAAAATTTAGAAACCTGACACAACAGTGCAATACTTTCTTTATCAATGCACACTAATTTTAAGAGTAGATTTTATTTTGTACTTATTTTAATCTCATACCTTTACTAGAGACTTCAGTAAGTTTCTGACCAGATTCTTTCAAAAACGCAATGGCAACCTCAACAGAATCATCCGTTGGTGATTCAACTAATAAAGTTAAAATTTCTAATGCTAAAATTTCATGTGCAACACGTTGATTAACCAAATGAGCAATGAAGGTGGCTGCAGATATACATGTAACTTTATTATTTTGTTTAAAACCTCGTTTAAATTGAAGCACCAATCTCTTCAATAATAATTCGCCGATATTTGGAAATTTGGAGTTAATTACAGCTACTAAAGCTGCGTAAACATTGGTAAAAGTTGGTGAGGCCGCTTGTGCTTGTATTATTGATTTACAAAGTAAACCACGACCTCTAACAATATTTTCATGTAGTAATTCGTATGAGATAATTTTTATGTTTGATGTGTTGATTTTATTAATATGACCATGCACTGATTTTTTTAACGCTTCCCAAGCTATACGTTGATATGCCGCTGATGTTTTGTCTGTGATTTCAGCTTGCATTAATCGTAATTTAGCTGGGGGGATGTAAGCACCGCCAGTTTTCGATGTTAATAAGTCAACTGTTTTACGTTGTTTCGGTGTTATAACGGATTTATCTACGTTTTCATTTTTTTTTTCTTTATTGGCATTTTCTGTTTCGTAATATCTTGTACCCACAACGTTATCATCACGTTTTGGATATTTGCTCCAATAACGGTCGTTATTTTCACGTTTGTCATCGCCGTAATAACGTGGATATTCTTCTTCCTGAGGGTGATCTAAGTCGAGATATCTCCTTTTTGATCTTTTATATTCGCGAGAATGTGAACGTGAACGACTTCTTCGGTGCCTCCTACGTGATTTGTCTTTTGTTTCTTTTTCATCTGATGACTTTTTTCGATCATTTCGACTTTTTTTGCGCTCTTCAGGAGATTTTGAATGCTTACTACGTTTCTTTGAGCGTTTTTCTAATTCTCCTTCGGATTCACCCATGTTGTGTTATAACCTCAAAATATTATAAATTTTGTTAAATTAATATTATTAACACTTTATTATAACTCCGTCAGGATAAATATACTTTCACTTGGTATTTGAATTTAACAAATTATGTTGCATTCTTTATAATTATAACCAATAAACAAAACACAAACTGACAAATCTTTATAATTTTACAATACTGCCAACTTGCCACATACTGCCAACTAAGTGCCAACTTTAAACAACGAAGAAGAAATAATTCAGGCCGAGCCACACGTTCAATAATCGCGAATCTCAAGCCCCTGTCTAACCAAGTCAAAATACTAACAAAACAAGGAATTACAATACCTGGGACACTTTAGGCGTAACTCTAGTATGCATACTAGCATACATACATCCGTTTAGTTATTTAGTTTCATATTGACCCCAAAAAGCTTTTTATTTATGAGTGTTTGAGTTTCTGTTTATAAAAATGAAGACGCCTGCTCTTGCCCTACAGGATTTACCGATCGCACTCTACAGATGTATGAAGTCCTCTACTAATTCGCTGCCATTGCCATATTTCTACGTTTCTGTTGTTGCCTTGATGTCAATTTGGAACTTTCTAATTTCAATCAAAATTTCTTTCTGTTTAGTGTTTATCCCTCTGTTTCCTTTTTTGATGCCATCCCAAGTGATTTCCGTTCGGCTGTGTAACTTTGGATTATTAATAAGAGTAGGGGTACTGTTATGTTATGTGTAAACTACCAACTTTCATCAAGTTGTCTCTCTCTAGAGATCTAGACTAATAACAGTATTAGGTTACCCGACTTTTGAAATGCTCTTGCTCCGAAACAAACGCTTTCTAATACTTGTTTTTGTCCATCCTGGTATTTAATTTCTTGGCAACCCTATTACTTTTCGGTAATAGGTGTGTCCCTATTGCGAAAGAAGGGCCTCAATAAGACATTCCAAGCTCCTGTCAAACTGGGATGCCAACAGCCTCCATCTTTAAAAAGGGTCAGGAGATCACACAATATTTGATAACATTGCGTTTGTATGGATAATCTGACTTTTTTATTTGTTTAGAAATTGAATTTCATCAATAATATATAATTTTTCCAAGTATCTTACAACTACATTAAAAGATTCAATGCACATTTTGACGGAAGACTTGCTTGCCAACAGGTCACGTGGTTTACTTGGAATGCCTTATAGCAGGCAGATCCAGCAACATTCACGAGATATCTGTTTTAATTAATAAATAAAATAATTGGGTAAGAAATCATAATGGCGTGTTTTTCCATGTGGAAGTGTTTAGGCCGGATAGAGGGAGTAGGCATTGAAGATAGCGGTAATGTGTGATGTTTCCAAGTTTTGGCATTAACATCGGATAGTAGTAACAGTGGGTAAAATGCAAATATTTGACACGCATGTGTAGTGCTGCCTTTACACTTTGTCATGTACTCAAAAATTTCGATTTTATTAAAATAGTTGGTAGCAATGATCAATTGTTAAACTGAAAATTGAACTAAATATTTTAATCGCAAAACAGTAAAATCTAAAGATAAATTACAATAAAACTTAATCGAAATTAAATATGAAGCCTGCAATTGTAGCTGATGAGATGTTTCCGGAGGGTGCTGGCCCTTACATGGATTTAGAAGAAGTAATTAACATAACCTAGAAATCAAAATAAACATAACACCTCTTTCATTAATTATTTTTATAAATTTTAGGCTGGAGGTTCAACAGGTTTATTGATGGATTTAGCTGCTAATGAGAAAGCTGTGCATGCAGATTTTTTTAATGGTAAGTTAATTTTTAGAGAAATATTAATACACTCACTTAACGTAGCTTATCCGCAATGGGCTTCTCGTAAAGTAACTAAGAGCTTTTAATTTGCTCCACATTCAGCAAATATATGTCAAATGAATGCTATAATTTGGTATCAATGTACCAAATTATAATTTTTTAGTACAGCTCTTGTTAATATAAAAGTAATTTTTTTTTGGCAACACAGCTTTGTGAACAGGCAATATAGATGTCCAAAATACTGCAGTTTTAAAATGGTTGTACACAAACCTAAAAAGTTTCTGCATCAATGTTTCATATATTTATTTCAGTAATGTCAAAAAAGTCTGATGTGTCCAACACCTAACATTAAGAATTATTCAATTTAATTTAAAAAAAAAAATAGAACTTGTTTTTTTTTTGTAATTTTCTTACTTTTTTTGGAAGAAATTGGAAAATTTTTAAAAGTCATGATTTTTGCCATTTTAAAAACGCATTTGAACACCTAGATTTTTTTTCCTGTGATTAGAGCGCCATCTAAGATGATACAAAAAAGTATTTTTGGAAAAAATTGTGTTTTGTTTTCGCCAATCCGAATCGAGAATAAAAAGTGGAGATTGTAGTTTTGAAATTTAAAGTTGTTTCCCCCCTCAAATGTGGTGTAAAGAACAACTTAAAATTTTCAAGAGGCAACCCAAAATTTTTATTGCCGATTTGGTTTGTACATAGTACCCTTCCTGCTCCCTGGGGATTTGGGGTGGGAACGTTTCACTAAAATTGGATGTCCCCATTCAAACCCTCAAAATTTTGTACAAAGCATTTTATCATTTTGTCTATTTTGTAAAATATTTCTGTTAAGATTAAAATAGGACACCCTTTATATGTATTTATCACATCCACAATTTACCCTTTTGTTTATATCTGATAATGTAATGTTGAGCAATATTCTTGTTGAACCTAGTGCCTTTAAAAGATTTATTTATTTATTTACATTATTGCAATGTATGTTAAGTGAGCCGACTGTACCTTAAAGTTGTTAAAATTACATTTCCCTTTTGGTTTAAACTAGATTCTCTTGTTTATTATACATTTTTTGTTTGTTTGTGTCTTTATTTTAATAACATACCTCTTTTGTTTTTAGATTTTGATGATCTCTATGATGATGATGACTTGCAGTGATTTTAAAATGTTATTAAAAATGGTATTAACTTTAAAATAATGTTTATTAAATAACTGAATTTCAGTGTACATTTTAATTATGAAATACTATGTACCAAAAATTTTAATTTGCTTCTCATAAATCACAGTTTTATTCTCAAAAAATTAAATTTTGTTTACCTGTTGTAATATTTATGTTGTACTAGTTTTTATAGTCTATGTGAAAATTAAATCCTTATTTCTATAATAATGGCATCTAGTCCGTTTTGTTTATATTACCATCTAGATTTAACATCAGGAGCAAATTTGCTATGTTTTTAGTATTTTGGACATATTTTTTATACACATTTTTTTTAAATTTGGACAAGTCTTTCCATATTATTTAAACAATATTATATAAAAATTATTAACAAAGTGTTTTTAAACAACCCAAGAGACAATAGTTATAAAAAAGGGTAAAATATACATAATGATATGAAAAACGAAAAATTTAAACATTCTAAATCAAAAAATTGAATAGCATTCCCCATTTCTATTCAAAAATATTTGGTCCACTACAAAAATTTGACCAATTCAATTGTCTTTAAGCACTTGTTATCACTTTAATGATGTAAAATGATAATATACAAATAAACTGTTTTTTACTTAATCTATAATTTTTTTTTGATACTATATGTACAAAAAATATATTTATTTACATGGACTTACTGAAAATTTAATGATATAAATAACTTTGTATATAAGTTTAAAAAAAAATTAAACAAAAATTTTATAATTGGAAATGAACTATATAGAATATCATTCTGTTCATATCAAACTAATTTTAATATACATTAAGTACCCACTTTAATTTTTTTTTGTAACCATACATAACATAGTTAAACTTTGTTATAGTAAACATGCTTATAATAAATTCTTTTCTATATCCAAGAATTTAATATTAAATACCTACATGGTTAGAACAAATAAAATTTTGAGGTGTTTTCATGTTCCTATAACAGAGTTCACTATATTATTATTAAATAAAAAATGTAACACCATTTAAATCCCAAAATCATTTTAAATAAAGCTAAGTGGGTGTTATTTGTATATTAAAATATTTTGTGCTTGTAAAAGTTTTTTTTTCTTCAAATGTTAAGCTGCTCATTTTTAATTTATTAAATATATTAATAAAACATTTTAGTACTAGATGTGAGCAAGTGTTATGAAGGTTTTCTACAAAAATATATTAAAAAAGTTGATATATTGTGAAACATGTTTTTTTTAATAAAATCAAACTATGTATTTAAATGGCTGATTAGGCGAGAAAAATATCTAAATACATATAACATATTATCTGTGTGCACTATTAGAAAAATTTAATATTTATATACAGAACAAGAATGAAATATATTTGTAATACTTAAATGAAATAAAAAAAAAATTTTGTACAATAAAAATGATTTCACATAGTGAAACGTGCTCTTTGTTAATGTTCATGTGGTTTGCACTATTTTTATAAACTGGTTTTTCATTTAAAAATATCAAATTATAAATAACAATGAATAAAAGGAGTAAAAAATAATCAAAACAAGTAATTAATAAATATCTTTAATTCAAAAAGTAAATTACCTCAAATGAATTGAATTCTAACAAAAAACCAGCTTACATACTCAACCATATAAGTAAAATATAAACAATTGTAGAAAAAAAAAACAATTGTAGCATGCTACAAATTTACAAATTAATTTTTAGTTTTAAAAAAAGAAACGTAACTTGGATTCTAGTCATCACTAGAGATATCAGAGTCAGCTTCATCATCTGTGAATTCTCCTTGTCCAGGTGATAAGGGATCACAACTCGATGATTGCCGAGAATTATCTTCATCTAATTGTGAATCCATGAGATCATCACTACTTAAAGAGTTACTTGGTCCTGCACCTTTTTCTTTCAGACAGTCAAAGTTCGTTGCTGTACCATTCGCCAATTCTGAAAAAATTTGTTAAACGAAAAAAACAATAAGTCATTAAATTGATATGGATAATTATGAACAAAAACATATAAAAAATGTTCAAATTTGAATAATAAGTAAAATAAAGAACACATACGTATAACATATTCTTCTAAGGCTTTAGGTACTAAAGATTTGATTTTTTCCAAATTTTCAGGGCTGCATTTTCCTTCATCCAGACCTGTAATACATAATTTACATAAATTTGAAAAAAACGAATAACCATTTTACCCATTAACATCCCAATTTGTTTTAAAACTTCGCAATCATCTTGTATTTCAAATTTATCATTAAATTGAAAAAGATATTCCATTCTGAAAATAAATAAATTTTTATTAGGTAACTGACAGTTAAATGACTCAAGTTTATAATTTTAAAATAATAATTTACTTACTTATCTTGAGAAATACTACAATCAATAACAGTCTTTTTATTTGTATTAACAACAATGAAAGGCAACTGTATATAAGAGTTGGCAGCAGGTCTACCCTGATAACTTTCAAGATCCATATTTCGCTGCGCCAAATTCTTAAATGATATTTGATTTAAAATCAGTTCTTGTAAACGTTTCCGTTTTTCTTGAATTCTTTGCATTTTTTTCTGTTTTTCTTTTTCTAATTGCATACATTCTTGTACTGAATTTGAAGGTAATCCTATCCACCTAATTTCTTTTCTTTCTTTTGATATTATATTCATGGCCATTAATACATTAAGTGCATCATAAACTCTCCTTCGAATATTTTTTTGGTCATACTAAAAATATTTATTGTAATTTGATTAATATTAATTCAAAGTGGAAAATCACTAAACAAAAATGGTGTACTCTGGATTTAACATAGATTTCTATGTAAGCATTTTAACTACTTCAATATATTTTTCGTTTGCGAGCAGTGCGTGACAAGCATTAGCGTATATATACGTCATATTTAGTGTTTATAATTTTATTCGCATTTTTTTATATTTTGAATTCAATAACATGTCCACAGATGACGCGATTTGACGCAAAAGCGTTCGACAGGATAAAATTATCGAACAAAGGTCCTACATCGGCACAAAACACACAATTAGTTAATAAACATGATATAAGAATTAATTATCTTAAACTTAAACACAACACAAATAAAAATCAACAGCGTATTAACAGAGGGAGTACATTCTTCAGCAGTTAGGCAATGAGAAGACAGCTTACGCCCTACATTATACATCATTATGGACCAAATTATAACAAGTGTCAAGGAAGAGCGGATTCAGAATGGGAACAAGTCGAGTAAAAATACTATGCTATACGGATAACGCCCTGCTGACAGCCGCATACGAGGACTACCTCTACACGCTAATTTTTTCACGAATAAAATCACAGAAATATCCAAAGAACCCCTCCAATGCGAGCTGATGGTGAATGATGAAATTATCGAATAAGTCATGAACTACAAATCCAGCGATTGACACCCCAAATCTGAAGTACGCACTCAGGCCAATCAATCTGGAGCGGTTTTCGGGTACCTTCGCGATAACATCTGGCGTAACAAATTCTTGATAACTGAAAGTAAACTGCGAATTTATAAAACTTGTGTATGACCAATTTTTACTTAGGCCACAGAAACTAGAGCAAAAACGGCCGGCCGTAACCAGTATAAAGTATAAAAACGACGAAAATGAGATCGCTGAAACCAATGGCAAAATTAAACCTCCGCAACAGAATCGGGAGAGAAGAGATCCGCCAAAAATGTTACGTACCGCATATTGTAAGATAGGTCGGAGTAGGACGAAGGAACCATGTCGATAGAATGGGTGCCAATTGTTAAGAGACTTGCACCTAAAAGACCCCACAAACGATGTATGAATCTTATCACAAGAACAGCCATAAAACCACTGCATGGAAGCTAGTTCTAACGAAAGGAAGAAGAAGAATAATAGTTTTGGTAAATTCTAGCTTGGAACTGAGTAATACAACCACAATAATTATTTTAAAATTACTTTCCAGTTGTTTAATAGTGGAATATGGGGGTGGCGTAAAAATTTTATCTAAGAAAAGATGTCTAATATATTTGCGCACCACGGCTCCATAAAGTCGTTGTTACTATGTACTTTTACACTTTTAAATAATTAGCCTTTAAATGCTATAAAAAGGTACTCTTTAATTATTTTTAATAACTTCAATGATGTACAATAGAGGGCGCTACGCGTCCATGTAATTCTTATATTATTAAAAAAAGCTGCTGCAGAATGTAGTATTTTTTTATACTTATATATGACAGATCTGTGTCCCACACAGGGCCGGATATAAAGTTTTTCCGCTTATAGTGCATCCAGTCATGAGATTAGAAAAACAAAAAAAATGTGAAGAATCGGAAATAAAATCTAAATGAAAATATTGAATACATATTAGAAATAAGTTAAAAATCTAAAGAAAACTGAAACTAAAAAGAATGTCAAAAATCTGTACAAAAAAGCCAAAAACATGAAAAACGTAAATATGACAAAAAAATTACTGTCAAAAATGTTGGTTATTACAACAAAATCTACAATAAGCCAATAATCGAAACCAATATGTCAAAAATCTGGGACTTTTATAATTAATATAACACAAATCCAGTGCAAATGGTCCTAATTGGGATATCACAAGAGTTGACAATTCTGGTTTTGTAGTCTGAACAAGTCACTATATTTTTAGGTTAAATTCAATGCCAAATTTTAGGTTATCTTTTACTTTTTAGGTTTGAAAAAACAATTCCCTGAAATTTTTTTTGCCTGGACATTTTTGCTAATATTAAAAAAAA
>JARJDX010039348.1:0-15808 GCA_030264735.1 Gymnusa sp. GC000175
CTTAAATATGAATTTTCAGGACGATCAGTTTAGCCGTCTGGGCTGTAGAGAGGACACAGACAGACAGACAGACAGACACACACACAGACAGACACCACTTCGAAATCAACTTTTTTTGAATAAGGGAGGTCGAAAACGGGTATTTCCGCAAAAATCTCAATTTTGAAAATTGTCGCGATTACTATACTTTAATTTACTTTGTAAATGAAAGTAATTATATAATGCCTGAGAAAAAGTAGACTTGTTTGATTATGATAACTTAAATTTTGTTCATTTTTGTAATTTAAATTTTACAATCCTTACTAATACTTTTGACATTTTCCTAAAAGTTTTTCTTAAATGTAGTTACTTTAATAAATTTAAGAAATCGAGGTGTGGTCACCACACACCTTCCATTTACGCATTTGAAACATATCAGTTACTTTTATTAGAAACATATTAAATTTCATTAATTATTAGTCAATTAGATTGGCAGTATGCAACTTCATTTTGTTGAAAAGTATGTTGGCAATAACTCCGATAGTGACATACGTCACTTTTGGCCGATAATAACTGTTACTCTGTTACTTAATGGAAATAAATTCAATGAAATGTAGCTCCGCAACGAAAAAGGATGAGTTCTTAAAATGTTAAATTTTGAAAAAACGATTAGAAAAAAATTTGTTGCATATTTAATTCTAAATACTTTTGTACTATTATGTTTTTTTTTTTCACAAACATAATAGAATTTGAAATACATATTTGTAAAAAAACCGAAAAACCTAACCAATAAACTAACCACCACTTTCGCTTGGTGGAAGTCAGCCAAAAGTCACTGAAACATCCTAATTTTTGCCGCCTGAGCTCTAGAGAGGACACAGACAGACATACACATACACACACACAGGCCGACACCACTTCGAAAACAACTTTTTCTGAATGATAGAAATCGAAAACCGATATTTTCGCAAAAATTTCTATTTCAAAAATTCTCGCGATTACTATACTTTTATTTACGAAGTACATTAAAGAATGTACCAGTTTTAATTATAATATATGCTGTTTGAGTTTTATTTTTACATTTTTATAAAAAAAATGTTGAGCTGTTAAAAAACATGCAATTTAACGTCAAAAGTGATAAGCCCTCCAGAGTAATAAAATCCGTCTTTTTAAAGCTCCTGTTGTAAACATTGGCGCACACCAATTTATTTAAATAAAAACAAAAAAAATTACGTTTCGGCTCCCACAAATGCTGTAAAAAACGCAAAATTTAATTAAGCGCATTCTTCAAATTTCAAAGAAAAACATATTTTTATTTTTTTAAATTAACTTTTTAAAAGTTAGTTGCAGTAAATATTTAATTTATTTTGGGTTATGCGCATTTATAACTTAAAAGATTTATAAGAGATTCAATTACAAAAGTAAATTGTTACTATTTATGTTTGTGGAGGAAATAAACTAACGCACATACTATTGTTATGTAATTTTAAGAATGGTTTCGCATTACATGAGATTAAATAAACAATAGTTTATTTTCATTTGATTGTTGTAATAAATTTGAGTTAATAAAAGTGTTGAAAATAAAAGTTATAAACTAACCGGACATAACAACATCATCATTGTTAAAGACGATCCAGAGCGAGAAAAAATGATCTACACCAAGATTAGCAGTGAGTTGTCCATCGATGCCAGAAGTGTTAGGTAAGTGTATGGTGTTGACCAGTACTGGAAGCACAGCGGTCACGGCGACCAGAAGAGCACCGCACCAAGACATGTCACAAGCGCGTTGTTTTCTCAACTGAATGTTTGTTGATTGTGAGTTGCTAACAGGCTAGTAGCGGAGTCTAAACTGGACGCGGACACCAACAAGAAGTCGCGCGCACCAATCGATCCATTTCTATCTGGCACGCGCATTCCAGCGATTTGAATTCCATTGTTGTATTCCTTATTATTTTCTACTTCTTTGTTTATTAGTAATGCCTTCCACTTCAATACACACCTTTATCTACACCTCACAAGAAATTAATCCTGCACTGCAAACTTCTGATGCAATTAGTGCAAACAGACTTCCTTCAATACTCCCTTAACAATTCCAACTTGGAAATATCAAATTTCAATTATTCACAACACTCGCTTCAAACTTATTGGTTTCACACGCAAAGATCTTGCTTTATATATTCTTTCCAAACAACTGTTACTGTCGATACTTCTTTGGGGTTTGTTGAGAATCTAAAGAATGTTTGTTGTGATTCTTTTTGGCTTATTATAAAATTCCAAGATGTGTATTTAAAAAATTCTTATAATGTAAGCCAGAGACCCTTGACATAAAAGAGGATACAAGAAATATTAACTTCAGACATCAAGAAGGGTATAAAATGAAATTGTGTATCTAAAACCCCTGCAGATTTAAAATAGCTTGATAAGATAAACAAAGAAAACAAAAAATGCAGGTAAATACTTTAAAAGGTAAAAGAGCACATATTTGTTTTCACGTTTGGTTTTGGTTGGTACTGAACAAAGAAATAAGAACTAATTGAATGTTCGCAGTTCGTTGTAAAACTTGTTCAAATTAGTAACACTAGTTTTAAAGTTCTATTCTTTATAGGGGGTTCTGCGGATGAAAGAACACGCGATGCTCAATTCAGTCTGTACTCTCCTAATTGACTTCTTAAAGTAACCATTTGATAAATTCTTCATGAGGTGCTGTCTTTTTCCAGCTAGCTAGCAACAGACTTCAAGCAGAAAAATGATTAACTTTCTTTTCAAACGCTTAAAAATATCTTTTACATTCATAATATAACAAATTAAAATAATTTTGTAGTAGAAAAATATTCTATTGTTTTTTTTTATTAAATTGGAGAAACTTTAAGTTAAACCATCTGGATAGAAAATTAAACGACAATGGACATTATTTGACTCTTCGCATGACAATCTTTCATCAATGTGAAAGTTAAATAGATTCGGGACTAATGTCTATTTAATTACGCTTTGAACACAATAAAACATTTTCTCGTTTAACACCAAATAAATTTAAATTAGCTATTAAAATTTTAAAGTTAGATTGAAACGCTTTGAAAAGTTATGAATTTGCTCTTGACCAGATAAAAGCTACACCAACAGCTAAAGATAAAATCGATAAAAGTGTTGAATTTTTATCATATTACGTTGGAGTATTGGTATTATCTATAAAATGTGATTCTTGTCAACTCTCTTCTTTGGGGATATCTTACTTCCTATTCTTATCTGATGCATTCTTTAGTGGCGATTTTAGAAATATTTAAAGTGCGATAAGATAAGGCAATACACAAAAGCATGGCAATGGAATAAAGAATCATAAAACTTTAGAAAATAGAAAATGGAGGTGTATTTATGAATTTGAGACATAACTGTTATTTTTAACAAAATCATACGTATTTTTTATTAATTAGCCAATTAGGTTGGCAGTATGTCTCTGCAGCTTCGTTTTCTTGAAATTTAGGTTGGCAATAATTTCAATGGTGACTCATATTTAACCGGTATATCATCTATTTCATTAATTTTTAGCTCAATAATGACAGTGTATCTGTGCAACTTTATAAGAATAATTTTACTGATAATGTTGCTTACCAACGAATAATTATGACTTATAAACTACCACTTCCGGTTGGTGGATTTTAGCCAAAAGTCACTTGGACCTCCCAATTTTTGTTAAGAGCTTCAATATAAATTTCCAGGCGAATTAATTTACCCATCTGTGATGTATGGAGGACACAAAATTTAATGTCTAAACAAATAAAACGTCAAAGGATCCATATTACAAACGTCGCCAAATTTTTTGTCCTGTCAAACTTTTTAAAAATGAAGACTGTTGACAGGAGGTTGGAATGTCTCATATTTCATTAATTATCAGTTAATTAGGTTGGCAGTATGTCTCTGCAATTTCATGTTGTTGCCATATTTAAGTTTGATAATAGTTCTATATTTCATACAAATATGACTGAGGTTAAAAAATAACTATCAACACCTATTAAATAATAACTTATTTTATCTATACTTAATTCAATAATATTATTATACTGTGCGTCTAGCTCAGTTGGCTAAATATAGAAAAAAAAATTATTATTGACGTTAAAAAAAAAATCATCTCAAACTTCAAATGCATCCATTAGATATCAAAATATACAGGGTTTCTCCAAAAACTTTGAAATTCCCATTTTTTATTGCAGACTCAGATTCTTCGAGGAAAAATAGATAAATGTCATTTATTATTTACCGCACAATGCGAATCTGCAATAAAATATTTGGGTTGCCCCTGAAAATTTTAAGTTTACGAAGTAAATGAAAGTGCCTGTGCACTCTCTAAACTGATTGGCCTGGAAATTCATATTTAAAATTTTAACAAAAATTGGAATATCCTAGTGACTTTTGGCTAAAATACACTAAGCGGAAGTGGTAGGTTATTGGTTGGGATTTTCAGTTTTTTGAAAATATTTCAAAAACTATGAAGGTTATGAAAAAAACATAAGAGTTTAAAAGCGTGTATAATTAAATTTGTAACAATATTTGTTTTTATTATTGGGTGCGTTCAGGGAACAAAAAGTGCTTAAGCGTTGAATAAAAGCGCTTATTGACAGAAGCTTTGCTTAGCTGAATGCACTTTAGTGTCACTACTACCAACGTAAACTGTATTGACTGTATTGACATATTTGACAACAACGTTAACAAAAATGATCAACCTCTCATATTAAGTTTCGCGCTGCAATCAAGCCTAAATTTATTCCGGTGCAAAACTAGTTAAGCGCTGCAGCGCTTGAAACAAATTATGTGTTCAGCGAGTCACTTTGTCGCAGCGCTTAAAGCGCTTTAGTTCCATGAATGTAACCATTTTTTCAAAATTTAACATTATAAAAACTCATCCTTGTTCGTTGCTAAGGAACGTTTTATTGAATTTATGCTTATCAAGTAGCAGAGGTATACTGTCATTATAATCAGCTGACAATTAATGAAATAGGTTCTTGCCAACATACATTTTATAACAAAATGAAAATGCATAGACACATTGCCAACCTAATTGGCTAATAATTAATGAAATTTCGTTATGCTTCTATTAAAAGTATCGGATATATTTGAAATTCGTAAATGAAAGTCGTACATGGTGATCCTTCTGTGCGAAAGCCTTGTTGTTCGTCGGCTAGACTGGTGGCGTTTTTTGTCTGCAATTATTTAAGTTGTTAGTTTTAGCATAGTGTTTAACAGATCTATACCTCTATCGCTTTTTTTTAACATCAAAATTAAGGTGCCTAATATTAAGTCATTAGGTATTTAGTTTTTATTAGTATTTTGTGGGATACTTGGGCAATTAGTTGCGTTAGTGCAGTTTCACCAGTTTGTTATTGATTCCACCCGGGCCTGATTACACGACTTTTTAGTCTCCTGATTGCGTCGGCAACTTTTACCTCATTGGTGGTTGTTTTGTCTTCTGTCGGTATAACGGTTACTCTACGCTGCTCTTCCTTTCTGTTCTATATTCTGTTTTGGTGTACTCCACCCATGCATTTCTTTTCGAGCTCTTTTGAGTCCAACGCTCGTTGTGTACTTGGGGCCCTGTATTTCAAAAAAGCTTGTTTCTTTAACTTGTATTTTTTTCCGATCGTCTCATTGGTGTTTTTCACGATAAAGTGTTATGGGTTCTAATTTTGCTTTAACCAGGTGCCTTCTCTGCAGCCTCCATTATGTTCGTTTTCACCTTTTCCCAACTCTTTTCCATGTAGTTTTCCTCTATTATCCTGTTGTTATGTATTATCTCTGACCGCCTCTTAGAGTAATCTGATTATGTCTTCTTTCAGGCTGTACACTCTCATAGTTGTCTGCAGTCGTAGTTTGCATATCAGTAGGTTATGACCACTACTTACATCTACTGATATTAAAATCTCACATTTAGAATTGATTATAGTGTTATTGATGCGGAGTTCATTGAGTGGGCATATTTTCACTAGCAGTTCTCCATTTTCATTCTTTGTATTTTCATTGAAACGTTGTTTTATGCTGAGTATCACCTAATTGCCGATTCTGGCATAAAAATTACCAGTATAATTTATGGTTTCATCCTTCTTTGTGTTATTTTATGTTCTTTGTAGGTTGTTATAAAATTCTTCTCTGTATTTTGTCCTGCAGTTCTCTGGGCTGTAGATACAGATAATATTAACATAGTTCTTGTTTTCATTTTTAGTTTATTATTTTTTCTGAAACATATCTTATAGACTTATATCATTGATTTGGTGTTTAAGTTTCTTGAAGATCATGATTGCAACACCTTTCTTTACTCTTGTGGATTTGTTGCCTTCACTGTATACTGTATATGAGTAAACTCACCCTTTACTGCTTGTCCTTTTCCCTTTTTGTGGGTTTCCTAAAGTTAATATATGTCGATTCTGTTCACTCTTAGTTGGTTTTTTAGTTTTTGGTCTCGCTTATTTAGTTACTTTATGTTCCAGTCTCCTTTCTCTTTCTCTGTACTGTTTCTTTGCCTTGGCCGTCGATAAGAACTATCCAGTTCCGTGGCGTATCATTGGTTCGGTGAGCTCTATCTTACTTCTAGCAAGGCAGATTGCTAGGCTTAACCTAGAACCCTCCTTCTTTATCAGAGTTTAGGACTGGCAACGCTACCTCTCAGCCACACAATCCATCTCCAGATTATGCAGACGAAGCTTAATTGAATTTGGAGCAGGAAAACTGACATTTAAGCTCAAAAGCGTGAGTTCAAACCCTACAACAATAAAAAAATTAAAGGCTCTATATATGGCTAAAACTATCAAAAAATGTAGTTGCAGAATGTATATCGTTCTAATAAACTGATAATTCATGAAATATGGTTATGTTTCTATCAAAGGTAAAAAAATAAGTCTTAAACCTAAATAAAAGTATGTGGTGGCCGCAGCAAACCCCTATGGTCTATTTTTTAAAACTGGTTGATACATTTGCATGATTTGTGGGTACAGCAGATTATATTTTTAGTGAGAAGTTCTAACAACTACCCGGCGATTAAACATATCGACAAAAAACTTCTTGACGTTTATAACCGCCGACTCAGTCCAGTTTTAAACTCCAAAAGAAGAAGGAGGAGCAGTGATATACAAAATTAAATAACACAAGCACCAAAAGTATTGTATTTGCCCAAAACATGTTTTATCCTACGGTTTGAAGTATATTAAAGAATCACACATTTTTCCACTTTCAAAGGATACAGGTGATTCCTGAATGGAGTGATAGGGCGATGAATACAAAAAAGTTAGTAGAAAATCTAAATTTATAGCACAGATAGGTTGCTCTTTTTAAAGCCGCAATATTGGAAGTCTATAATTTGCTACATTATTTAAACTATTAGGGATTACTAAATCGGTTCTTATAAGAATAATATTACTACAAGCTGCCAAAAGTATAGGAACACATCCCGCTTTAATTAAAATTCCAAATGTGTGTGTGTGTGTGTGTCTGCCTGTGTCCTCTCTACAGTTCAGATGGATTAATACAGAGCAGTCTGAATAGGGCTAGAACCACGAGACCGCGCCCAAACGACATTTAATAATTTAAGTTGGTATTCCTGTGAAATTATCCATGCGTGATTTCTGGAAAGTTACATTAGAAATGTCTAAGAGAGCAAAAATATAATTTTAACCAAATCAAAGAGGCTAGGTCTACCTGTTGACTTTCCTTTACAAATACAATGCTTGTTTTCAAAGCGATGAACAAGATTTTGTTTATATTGTACGAAGTTCTCATAATGTACAAAAAAAATTTGAATAGCTTCCGCAAACTGCTCAATTCAAGATTGCAAGGAGTATATCCATGAACCATTTGCATTTCGCAACTTTTAGTGTCAGTTACAACGAACGCCAATGATCAATTGCACAGGAATACCAACTTAAAATATTAAATGTTGTTTGAACGCGGTCACCTGTCTATACCTCTATTCTCGCTGCTCTGTACATATTTTAAAAACTATCAACAAAAATAACAAAGAAGTACAAAAGTGGTTAGAATTATATTTGCAACAAATTTTGTTCTAAGCATTTTTTTAAAATTTTATATCTCATATTAATTATTAGCTAATTAGGTTGGCAGTATGACGTATGTCTCTACAATTTCATTTTTTTGAAATGTACGTTGGTAATAATGATATATAACCTTATTTCATTAATTGTCAACCGATTATAATGACAGTATATTTGTGCAACTTGTTGGGAATAATTTAATGATATGTTGCAAGAATGAGTTTTTAAAATGTTAAATTTTGAAAAAATGATAAATAATAAAATTTACTGCAAATTTAATTTTAACACTTTTGTACTCTTATGTTTTTTTTTTTCATAAATTTGACAGTTTTTGAAATAATAGCAAAAAACAGAAAACCTAACCTAACCAATAAACCACCACTTCTAGTTAGTGGATTTCGGATAAAAGTCACTGTGATCTCCAAATTTTTATTTAAAGCTTAAATATGAATTTCCAGGTCTATTAGTTTAGCCGTCTGGGCTGTAGAGATGACGCAGGTACACACATAGACAGACAGACAGACAGACATCATTTTGAAGAAAACTTCTTTTGGGAAGTCGAAAACGAATATTTTCGCAAAAATTCCGATTTCTAAAATTTTCGCGATTACTATATTTTTATTTACTTCGTAAATGAAACTAATATATTATGGTCTGATGTCTGTCAGCAGCTCTTGGCTTTGTGCAAGGTTTTATATTTTTATTAAATACCCTACCGACTTATCGAAGTAGAATAAATCTGCAAAGACAAATCTGCGTAAAAGTGGTTGTATGTATAAAGCGCTCAAGCATAAAACTCCCATCTTGCAGTGCATTAATTTTTTATGAAAAGCAGTAATTTTTTAGAGTATGTAATCTCTTGACTGAGATTTTATAAATCCGCGTTAAGTTACACAGTTA
Source organism: Gymnusa sp. GC000175 (assembly GCA_030264735.1). Taxonomy (NCBI): domain Eukaryota; kingdom Metazoa; phylum Arthropoda; class Insecta; order Coleoptera; family Staphylinidae; genus Gymnusa; species Gymnusa sp. GC000175. The sequence continues at coordinate 8,910 of JARJDX010039348.1, forward strand.
ACTATAGTAGAAGCACTTGGCGAAGTTTTGTAATAAAGAAATTAATATAATATTTTGTTGTTATTTTAGTCTTAACAGAAATTATGTTGCTCTAGATCAGTTTTAATAATAAAGGAAACCAGTTTTTAAAATAATATGTTAGTATATGGGAATATATAATATTAATTATATTTATTACAAAAACTTTTAATTATATATTATACATAAACTATATATTATAGAAGGTCAGCTAAATACCTAAATATTTCTCAAACATCGAAAAAAATATTTTTTTCGAGTAACAAATTTTAATCCAAATTACAGAATTAACTGATGCTTGGCCAAACCGGTGTACACTATTTGCTTCATCATTTCCTAGAATTTTCAATAGTGGCCGACCAGCTTCCTGCGCAATCTCTATGGAATGTAAATTCTCGTAACAATTTTTGCAGGAGTGACATTCACTTGTTACTATGTTTACTGTTTTAGGAAACATTAGTATGTAGGTACTTATAAAAATATAATTAACTTAAATTAAGTTTGGGATTCGTCGTAACCGTCATCTCCATGCCGAACCTAGAGCAAGTCCCTTACAGGTAACGTAATGCTGTATATATATTACGATCCCTAGTAGACGTTGTAACCAATCCAGAATACGTCTAGCCAACCCTGGAATTAAGTCTGCTAGCGTTTGGTATATGCTCGCTCAGACGAGTGACCGTGACAGTTACTGATTCTACATGTGATTATGTTGGAGCGCCATAATCACCTACAATTTTTTTTTGTATTTAATCTCTCTATTCAGCTTTGTCTTGCTCAATATCTGATATTTCTTTCATATGCCATATTCTTTTTGTTTCTAAAATTTTTTCGTTTTGCCCATTCTTTCCACTGATCTTCTTCAAAACCTGTCCATTTCATTGTTTGCTCTATTATGATGTTCGATGTATAGCAGAGTTTTTCCTTTTTTTATTTCGCCAGTCCAATGCTTTTGCCCCTTTCAGTAAATTGTTTTTTTTTATATGATCCCAATAGTTATATTAGTTTCGGCATTTTTGTTATTGACTTTCGATTTTGCGGCTGTGTGGAGGGTCGGGTATTATTTGTTTCCAGTAGTCCTAAAATTTTTCTCTCCATGTGTCGAAGAGCTGTCCTATTTGCCATCGTTAATGCCGTTGACTTGAATCCATAAATGGCCGTAGGTGTACAAATTGTATATTATTTCGTTTATTTTCTAGGAAATTTTGTGTTTCTTTCGGAATGGCAGGATAATCCTTGTTGCTTGATATGACTTGTTACTTCTCTCCTTTGTGGTCATCCCTCTGTTTAACTTGCTGCTTGTTAGGTTTATACCAAGTAACTTTATTTTATCGGTTTTTCCCATTATTGCAATATTTTACCTGCTCTGAGGAGATAAATACAAGTAAAAATAAATAGATGTGGCAAAAAACCACTTAATGAGAGTTATTTATGACCGCCCTTGACGCCTAGATGGTGCAATTTTGGGAATTTTAAAATTTTAATTTTTAATAAGTTGCTTCTATTTGTTACCTTATTGTTAAATTATGTATACTACAATTTATACCCTGTTGAACTAGGTTTGTTTGTGAATTTTTTAACCTTTATTTCATATTTTGTTTTTAATAAATTATTTAGACCACTTAGCCTTCCATTGACTATCTGGATGCTGAATGTTTTACTTCCTCCGCCAGTGGGATTGGTTCTTCCTCTCTTGATTGTTATGATTTTTCTTTATTACCTGGCCATATCAGATAGTATACGTAACTAGTCACTCACGCAATCGTGACCTCAACCTTGCTGTATTAAAGTCACTTTTATTGCGATTTGCGATAACTGATTGTGTCAATTTCGCTTGCTTAAATGTTCCACAATTTAAGGGATGAAAACACGTACGTACAGTTTGAACACTTAAGCAGTTGTAATTAACTTAAAGTTTGGGATTGCAATAATCGCTTGTAACTCAAAAATAAGGTATTTTATAAAAAAAAAGTACAAAAGTAAATTTAAAATGTAAAAATATACAGGGTGTTTCAAATAATAGTTTACAATTTAAACCAATAAAACTTTTGTTTAAAACATATTTTAAATTTTTTTATATTTTAAGAAATATTGTGTTGTGTAATTTTGAGTAACCCTGTATATTCTTTTTAATTGTAGTTCAATATTAGTATAATAGCTATTTATGTAATAAGTGTCTGAATGACTGGTAAGAAGTTATCAATAAAATATTTTATTGCTAACTTCTTACCAGTGTCTGAATGGCTGTTTTTTAAGCACTAGACGGGAAAATTGTCCACCGAGACGAAAGTCAAGGTGGACAACACGTCGTGTGTACAAATTCAGCACGTATTACATACAAGAGTTTTTCTACAATCGCCAAATCGCCAAATTTTGATAATAAATGGAATGCATATAAGACATTTGTAAAAAAATTACATTGTTTCAAATTGACAGCAGTGGAGCAGTGTAAATTAATTTTAAAAAGAGTTACGTAAACTTAACAAATTTAGTCACTATGGTTTCTAAATGACGTACTTTTAATCACTGAGTGCTTAAAAGTGTAATGAGCTTCGTTTTTAGACACTGGTGCCTAAAAGTATGTCATTTAGAAACCATGGTCACAATTTAAATATCAACTTTATATGTCGATTGTAGAAAAAAAAAAGTTTAATATCTACTTTTTGATAGGTTAATACTATAACAGATGTATGTTATGTGTTCCTAGGTGGTCTTTAATGAGTGAGGAAATTCAAGTATTCCTAAAAAATTTACGTTTTGTCTAATACTTAGTACATATTTTTTTTAAGAGTGGCCATATTAATTTAAGTGTTAAAATATTTACCCTGATATCTTCTAAACTCTAACAAAAAAAAAATTAACATAAATTAAAGACCATCGATAAATCTATAAAAAATATTATGGTCCGATCGGCAAGACGAAAGATTGGAAACTTGTCGCACATGGTTTTCGGAAACTGGCGGTGCTGAATATTTTTCTGACCCCATGACTCTATGGATCCATAAACCTTTTTGACATAGCCTGGCGAACCACGTGCAACCAGCAGTATGGCGTAAATTAGGCGTCGACCACAACACGCGCGTTCAAATTAAAAAAAGATTTAAAATATTTTTGTTCGAAGTTACCGTTACGAGATATTGTTGTTTGATTTTTTAAATTTGAAAGCTTCAAGACCCCAAGTGAAGCGTCTGATTTTCATTTACTACTTTAATTTATCAAAAAAAAATCTTGCATATGTTTTTGCTAAGACTATTTTTCACTTTTTGAAAAAAACGGAAAATTTTCAAATGAAAATTAAGGAGGAACTAATTGCTTAAATCGCTTGGATCCACTTGATTTTTTTATAGATATTTGAACGATCTTTATTTTTTGTCAGTTTTTAAGATATCGACGTTTCTTTTTATAACTTTGAAGGAGAATAAAAGTTATAACCGGGCAATTAACTTCGTAAATTTATTAAGACCACACATAAAAAAAACGCATGTGGTAACTAAACGACTTTTATTTACTTTATTTTGTTGTAAAATGTAAATTGGCAGTAACTCCGATATTGACATTCGTCACTTTTGAATGATATATAACCTACTTTATTAATTGTCAACTGATAATATTGACAGTTTGTCTTTGCTACTTAAGAGGAATAAATTCAATAAAACCTTTCTTACAAACATACAAGGATGAGTTCTTAAAAAGTTAAATTTTGAAAAAAATGATAACAAAATTGGTTACAAATTTAATTATAAACACTTTTGTACTCTTCGTGTTTTTCCCATAAACTTGATTGTTTTTGAAATATTTAAAAAAAAACCGAAAAACGTAACCAATAAACTACCACTCCCGCTTGGAGGATTTCAGTCGAAACTTTCGACTCGACTCAGTGACTTTCGACTCGAAAGTTACCGGAACCTCCCAATTTTTGTTAAAAGCTTAGATATGAGTTTCCAGACTGTTCAGTTTACCATTTGGGCTATAGAGAGGTATTCGTTAAATATCAGAAAATAATTATTGAAAGGAAAGTTTTTGTATGGAATAAAGAGGAACACGGCATAGTAGAATCGGGGGACTATTAACAAATTTGGCAGATATACACAAAAAACAAGAATAGAATTTAGGCACTTGCATAATAAAGGTAAAATGAATAATGGATATTATTAGGAAACAAAGAAAAGAAAGAAGAAAAAGCAAAATAAAAATCAACAGTTGAAATGTTAGAACATTGTTAACTCTAGGTAACATGAAGAAGGAAACAAGATGGAAGGGACAGGGTCAAATACACAAAAAAAAAGTTTACACTATTATATTCGGGTAAAGAAAAGTAGGGGCAATTCGTAGTGGTCTTTTTAATTATGAATATATTATAGAATTTGAACCAATAAACGAAAGAATTGCCTACTTAAGGCTAGAGAATATGTACGTGCCCTCAGTTAAATTGGATAATTGGATTGGAGCAAAAACCATTAACTTTTTTAAATATTTTTCTCTAATAAATACTAGAACATATGCAGCAGGGAGTGATATAATTTTTGTGACCTTGACACTTGCAGATAGTATTTGAAACCTTTTTAATATAGATTTCACAAAAACTTTAATTTTATTGGTACCATTTTCATGTGGATCCTGCGTAACCTGATCCTGGCGTTCGGAATATATTTAAAAATTGCCGCGAGTAACTGCCAATATATTCACTGTTTAGAGGAAAATTTAAATGATTAATGATATAAAAAAATAGAAGAGGTAGAAAAAATACCAAAGAATGATATAATCCTAATGCTAGGGGATTTCAATGTGCAGATTGGTAACGAAGACTTCATAAAACAAGTAGCAGGAATGCTATATAGCAGCAAGTTATATAGCAATAAAGTTAAAGTTAGTGATGATATCGAAACTACAAATAATCAAATATCCACAGTTATTACTCAAGCTGTGGAAGAAATTAAGAAATCTATCAAAACAAAATCAAGACTACCAGACATCAATGACACAATAAAATCTCTAATGAGAAAACGCAAAGAACTTATTCACGAAGGCAAAAGATCGACAGCAGAATACTCCAAAATCAATAAAAAGATCAAAACAAACATGAAAACATATAGATTAGAAGTTCAGATTAACTTAATTAATGAAATTATTGAGAAAAATAGTGGCATGAAGAGCCTTAGAAATAAACAAGCAAGAAAGGTTACCTATGCGATAAAAGACAGCTCGGGAAAGCTGGTGCAAAATATGGATGACATTCATAAAGTTGTCGAAGAATTCTATAGAAATCTATATAACGCGATAACACCAACAACGCAAACTCAAAAAGAATACAGAAAAACAACAGACCGTAAAATTTTAAATGTAGACTCAGAAGATCTTCCTGACATTGATATAGATAAAGTAAGAAACGCTCTAAATTAAATGAAACCCAACAAAGCTACAGGTGAAGATAACATCTCGATAGACATGATACGGTGCGGTGCGGCGGACTATAATAAAATAAAATATTTAAACAATCTAAATCTTAAGTGTTAAAGAAAAAGGTAAATACTTTTAAAATAATGTTATTATCACTATTATTATCAAACCAAGGTTCGATTACTCAACAACAACACTTGACTTTAAGTTTTTTTATATTAGATTAATTTTTTTTCCACAACCCGGAGCCTGGGAACTTTTGAATCTGGGTCCTTTACCACTGCGCCACTGAGCTACTATATTTTTATATCTCAGTCGTTTTTTGTAAAAAAAACTACTTAAAAGTTAGGTTAGGTTAGTCTAGTTCCAATGTACTCCTTCTTGATCAAAATTAGTAGGTCACCTTATATTTGGGCTTTGAACCAAATTGGAAGATCCAAATTACTTTTGGCTGAAATCCAATAACCGGAAATGGTACTTTTAATTTTCAAATGCATGTGTTTTATATCGTTGGTAAGAGAAAAAAAATCTTTATTTACCAGTGCTAAACACAAGTTCTATTTAAAAATTAAAAGTTACTTCCAATAACTTAAAAACAGTACAAGTTAGAAAAATTTTGAGAACCCCAGTGATAATAACATTCTTTTAAAAGTATTAACCTTTTACTTTAACACTTAAGATTTAGATTGTTTGAATATTTTAATTTATTATATTCAGAAGTTCTCAAGTTCTTAACAATACAGCTTGACCAGTAATAAATTTCAAAATAAAAATAAAAAATGAGCAAATTAATAACTTACCACTTATTGAGTATACATTTTTAAATTACATAAATTATCAAATTAAAAAATTTAAGAAAATAATATGCCATCTATCATTTAAATTAAATATTGACAATATAATAAATAAAATGACATTTTCAAAAATATTTGATAAAATTACAGATAACTAGAAAAAATCAAAATAAAATTAATTTTCTTTTTTATTATGAAATTTACTAAAATTTAAAATGTAGTTATATATAGTACTCAGACCACCAACATCAGTTCTTTTATTCATACTGTTTTTTTCTTTATTTATTAAAATCATTTCTAAAAATTTTCTTTTATCAGAATTATTTTCAATTTCTAAAACAGAAGCTTCTTCATAAATAATTTTTTAGTTTTTATTGTTAAAATGTTCAGCTAATGCTAAAGAATTTGGTTTTAAACGACTATCACTTGTATGTGAAATAATTCTAGCTTTAAATGTTCGTGAAGTTTGTCCAACATATACTTTTTCACATTCTGTGCAAGGTATTTTATATACTATATTAGATTGATTTTTGTCATCTATTTTGTCTTTTAATAATGTAAATATTAATAGTTTAACTATTAATTCTTTATTTTCTAAATTAAAAGACAAAATAGATTACAAAAATCAATCTAATACCTTGCAAAGAATGTGAAAAAGTATATGTTGGACAAACTTCAAGAACATTTAAA
>JARJDX010039361.1:0-11249 GCA_030264735.1 Gymnusa sp. GC000175
TTACTCAAACATGACAGATTAACTCTGAATGTTATTAGGGTAGAAGTTAGAAATCAATGAAAGGAAATTGTATCTTACAACTGTTAAATCACCTTCGTCATGTTGAAGGTGAAGGTTTCTGAATGAAAACGCCTGTGAACACAATTTTAAATTATTTAATACCAAAAAGAAAAATTATAATCATATGTATTAGGTATTAACTGGTTAAGGCACAAAAACACTTCTGAGAATCTAGTAAAAAAAATGTAGGGTCCTCCACTCGGCTTTCCTGTAAGCAAAAATAAAAATTTAATAATAAAAAACCTATATAATGAGATTTAGTTCACCATATATCTCACGCTCGTCTCATAATATGACAAAAGTACCAAAATTTTCATTTTTATTACCTTGGTCACTTTGCCTATTCGTCGTTATTAACCATGTCCGTTCAGCTGAATCTCGGCATACTTTTGTACGTACACCGACTTTTCCATCACTCGTAGCGACTTAACATTACCTCAGTAAGCGTATAGGCCAGCATGCCATAAAAACTACTGGAAAAACGTAGCACCTTACCAAACGTTCTTGGATACTAACTTAAGGTCTTTATTGGGAAATATTTCTCACGCACAGAAATATTTCCACGAACGGGTCTCAGTTTTCATTCATTTGGTAGCTGTCACACTGGTTCTATTAAGGGTTATGCCATAGTGTTGAATATTATCTTCCCTACTTTTAAGCTCACATTTGGTGAGTACGGGAATTGGCAAAACACTATCTGCCCCTATCTTCAACTAATCTTGGGGACCAATTCCTTTTCTCCTTTATCTATAAACTATCGGTCTCTTTTAATCAGTTCTTGTTACTCTCCATTTCACACTGAATTTTTCTTTTTTTTAACAAAGCTGCTGCAAAATGGATGTTTGCTTACCAAAGGCTAGAGAAAGAAGACTGAACAAAAATTTTCCAGCCCTCCTGGATGGTGGTTTTGGCAATTTAAACATTACAAGTTAAACAAAAAACACTACTAAAAACTTTATAGACATCCTCGAATTAGAAACGGGTATATACTACAATGATAAAAAAGAAATAACATGAATATTGGAACCTGGAATATGTAATGATTAAAGGGAAAAATAGAAAAATTTACAAACAAATGAAAATATAAGCAGTGCTCATATAAACAAAAATTAAAGGGTGTGGAATTAAAACTACAGGAGAAAGTATTTACATGTCTAGTGGAGTATCGAAGATTTTTAGAGCATACAGGGGTGTACCTATCAATAATAATAAATAGAAAAATTAAGAAGAACCTTGTGAACTTCTAAACGATAAGCGAAAGGATAGCTACAGCCAACCTAACTATCAAAGAACATAGAACATCCATAACGGTAGTTCATGTTTCAAATGAAGGAAAATAGCTGGATGTTATGGCGAAGAAGTTCAAAATAAAAACGACAACAATATAAAAAGCCATAGAAAGAAAAAACCAAGGACAAGAAATTAACGAAAAGATGCAACATAAAATGACATACGTCAATCCAGCATTAAAAATTTATATCAGGACAGATTATACCAGAAGCTGGAAGACAAATACCTAGGACGTAAAACAAATGAATGCATGCAGCACAAGAAGCTCTTGGTCTAAAAAATTTACCCAACAATAAAGAAAGTAACAGCAATATTTAAACAGAGGAACTAAAAAAACATAATATAAAGCAACTAGTAGAAAAGGCATGAAATGGCATGAAAAACCAAACCGACAAATGAGAATGCAAACAGTAGCAAATTAAATTTAGAAAAATAATAAACAAAAATGTGGGAAAATGCAAAGAAGTAGACTGCTACAAGGAACAAGATCAGCAGAAGCATGAAAATTCGTCATATCTATCAAAGTAGAAACCATAAACAAAACAAAAATCCAATCAATGCAGATCAACAAGTGGCAATATTAATGCTAGATAGATAGAATATCTTAAATGATCTTTAAAACCTTACAAGGACAACATATAGGGGTAGACGAGGAAATTATACATAATTTATTAAACGAATGATTTATCAAAAAAGCTAGCGGACCAGAAGAACTACCTATAGAATAGTTAAAATATGGAACACAAAAATGAGAAATATTCTTATGGAAACTGTTTACCAGACATGTTAATAAAAAAAGTAGCCCTACACAGTGAACGGAAGAATAGATTACCTCATATATCAAAAGAGAAGGAATAGGCCAGTAGTAGTACTACGATTCGACTATACGACAAAATTCTTACATACATAGTCAAAAAAGAATAGGCGCCAAAAAGATCGAAATACACGCGACATTTCGAACGGGAAGATCATGGACCACATATTTAGCTTAATCCAACTAAACGAAAAAAAGTAGCCAAAACAGATAACTACATCTAATATTTACAGATCTGAGAAGAGCCTATAACACTGTTTCCGTTAAAAAGCTTTGGTAAGTACTAATCTCTAATTAGTTCTTAAATAACTATATGATCAAAGCAAACAACAGAGCTTCTTAGTGAGAAAGGGCTTTCGATAAGAATCCTACATTTCTACCACGCTAGTTAAAATCAATCGTAATGAGGCCCTAAGAGACGTATTCAATAAAATGGGGGTAAAGTTAAATGATAACTTATACAACCTACACTTTGAGGATGACAAAGTGGTGGTTAGGGATGATTGCTCAAGAGAAAGAAGACTTGCAGTTTGTGATATGAAAGTTATTTGAAAAACATGAAGGTTGATTACCATCGGTGGAACTAACAAATGTCGTATCAGGAGCGATACGTAAGAACTCTACCTAGAAGAAAAAACGCCAATAGGAGCGTATGTTGAATATACATACTGGAAGTAAAGGTCGAAATGGGATGCTGCGCGGACTGAGCATAATTCCACATTTGAAACCATAGACCTATATGTATGTTAAGCCTGGCAAACCACAAAAGAGCTGGAACAAAAACTACTATCTCTCGAAATAGCGAAGAGCTGCAATAACGTCCAGAGTGGAAAGAATACCAATAAAAAGTTGATAGTGTGGATAAATATTAACACATGTAATAAAGTATCTTCTGTTTTTGGTTATGTAATAAATCTTATTTTGTACAGCCTTGTTGTGGGTATTGGCTGGAAATGTGGTATCGTCATCCTAGTAGTTACATGTAAATGTTGTTCGTTATGATAAGCTCTCTTTCTACGAAAGAATGGGCATACATGTCTCACTTATCATTTCGCTTGTCCGAATCCTTCAAAAATATTTTCATATTTATTTGCCTTCTCCATTTTGACATATAGATCTTCAATCAATTTCGTTAGTTTTTGATTTTGGTTAATGTTTGGTATCCTACTTTTTCGAAGAATTCCTGTACCTTTTCTTCGACAAAGTGGCATGTGGGCTCATAAACCTACCTTATGTTTATGTTAACTGTTGTTGTTTACATTTATCAGTAACTCTTTGTGAGATGTGGATGAAATTTACTGTTTTAGCTACAACCTTTGAAATAATGGCCACTCCATTTCTATGAAATGTTTCATTGCCTACGTAAGAAACAATGAGTTTTTTTACTTTATTATAGATAAAGTATTTGTAATTGTCAAAAAAAAGTTGAGATTTTAGTGGCAATACACTTTTTAGGGTCCCCTGAACAAGAATTGACCAAAATTAAAAAATGTCTGTGTGAATGTGTGTGTGGCGCGTTTTTGTGGGCAAGGATTCTCAAAAACTATTGAAGATATCACCACAAAAATTCATATTTAAGCTTTTAACAATAATTGGAAGACCCCAGTTACTTTTTGCTGAAATCCACCAACCGGAAGTGGTAGTTTATTAACGAGGTTTTTCGGTTTTTTACAAATATTTCACAAACTATTAAGTGTAGGGAAAAACATTAGAGTACAAAAGTGTCTAGAATTAAATTTGAAACAAATTCTCTTATCATTTTTTTTTTAAATTTTAAAATTATTAAAAACTCATTGTATGATAAAGTCAGGTTTTTTAGCTTGGGCAAATTATTTTTAATTTTTTTTTTGCTATGCACTGTTCAAAACCGTAAATTTTGGTGTCAATTATCGTATGGAATCCATATCTTTTACTTTATATTGTGATGAACACCCACATTAACTATACAGAATTACACCCAAACAAATGATGATAATAATAATATTGGGTCACTCCTTCTCCATATATGTATAGTCCACAAACATTGCCCTAAAACCCCTAAAGAGGGAATTCTGTTTCCTGTGTGTTTTAAGCCATAAGGATTCGTTGATCTTGAAATACACATTTTGTAAAAATTTTTTTTGCGTTTTGTGATATAATATAATATATTGTTTTTTTAGACTTTTGGACGCGAAAATAACGTAGAAATATCAAAAATAATTGTAACGGCGAGGATTGGGAAAAGGAGGTAAATACACGCCAACCCTAAATAAAATTATTTACTAATATGTTGCAGTGGTACTTACTTTCATCGGTTTTCAAAAAAAGAATAGAATTTATGTTATAATATTCCTTTAATGCATTATAACCTATTGTAGGCAATAATGAGAAATATTTGCCTTCACACTCATTAAAGTTTATTAGACTATTTGTAGTAATATTTTTTAATTTATCATTAATTTTTGGTCGTATTCTTAGCTTATCATTTTGACTAGTTTCAAAATTAATTGCTTTGCAGAACGTCCGAATTAAAGATAAACTGAAATGTTACAGATTAAAATGTCATTTTATCCAACATAAATCTTAATTAACAACAAACCGTTCTTCAAATGATAAGTCAGCCAAACTTATATCTTCAAGGCGAAGAGCATCAATTACATGCAAACTTAAATTTTCAATTTCTTCCATTGAATTTTTTATTATTTCTTTTTCAACAACTATTTCTCCATATAAAATTGTACCCCTTCCTAAATGTAGTTTTTGAACAAGAGTCCATTTGTTTTCATACAAATAGTACGTTTTGCTATAACCTATACCTAAAAATAAGCTGATATTAAAAAATACGACAATAAAACTGTAGTTATAATAATCTATATTGTCTACTAATTTATACAGATACAATGCTATCTTTCTTTGCGGCCGGCCAACGTAAAAACTGCTAGACCGAAAACAAAACAGATGTTTTACATATGAGACTCTGAGTGTCATATGCTATATTATTACTTTATTACATTGGGTGGAAGAAGGAAGTAATAAACAAAATTTTCAATGCACAGACTCCGACTTGACTCTGCTCAGCTTGACTTAAGTTTGCGATCCCTATCCAATGGTGGGGCTAACAGGTTTCGAGCTCGATGCTCCTGTACACGCAGACATACAGCTTGCAAATATCACCGTGACATATTGTTTGTCTTCTGCTCTTTTCACATGCCTTGTTGACAAGCTGTATATGCACAAGCGGCCTACTGGAACATAAGTATTTATTGTTTGAAGCCAAAACATAATATAAGCCTACAGCTTGTTAGTTTTCGGCGACTGCCTCTGTTGACATTGACTGCCAGATGTCTCGCCATCTCTTACGTGGTCTGTTTCCTGAAACTTTACAGTCTCTTAAAAATGCAGGCCAGTCAGTCTTGGTCCATCCTGCTGACGTGTTCATTTCATTTCCTCCTTTGGTGTTTCCCCCATCTGACGGTACCTTGCACTTTGTAAGTTTCCCTTTTAGTGCTGCTCCTTGCATGATCTCGCAGCGATTTTCTGGCAATGGACCTTAATGTTTTCATTTCTGCCGATCTCAGTATCCTCTTGGATTTGCTCTTTTCTGCCATGGCTTCTATTCCATATGACATTATTGGTCTTACGTAGGCCTTATATATTCTCACTTTGCTCTCAATATTATTCGTTTCTTAGGCATCCTGATACTGCCGTTGCTTTGGTTGTCTGGCCGAACACCTCCCTACCAAGGTCTCCATATGTTGTCAGATTTACGCCTAGGTATTTGTAGCTTATTACCTGCTCTAAGGATTTATTATTGATGGAGAGTTCTGATTGGTTCTCGCGATGTTACCAGGCACTTTGTTTTCTCTTCCGAGTCCTGCATGTTATATTCCCAGCTGATCTTGTAAAGCTGTATAGCATCCTCTGGAAGTTGTCTTCATTATTTGATGTTATAACCTCGTCATTAGCATAGCATAGTATTTTTATTTCGGAATTTGTTTTGGTATCCTGTGTACGATCCATGGCCAAATTAAACAAAATAGGGCTAAAGTTGTTACGATCAGTATTTAAGGTCTTTATGATTCCTATAAGGAACTGTTTTCTCCTCAAGCATGTGTACGACGTCGTTTAGCTTTATCCCGTCAAAGGCTCTATAGAACACATGAATGTGGGGGTATCAAATTCTACTGCTTTTCAATGATTTGATTTGACGTATGATAAACAATGCATCTGTTGTCGAAATTTCTTCTCTTATGATGCTTGTGAATAGTTTCAGGTTTAAGCTTAATAGCGTTATGGTTCTGTAGTTCTCAGGGTCGTTTTTATTGCCTTTCTTGAGAATTGGGATTGTGATGCTTGATTGCCACTCTTTGGAAACCTCTGCTGTATTTAAAACTTTAGCTTTTATATTTCATGGTTAAGTGTCGCCGCCGAGTTTTAACAATTCATTTGGTATGTTGTCGACTCCTGCAGCTTTTTCTTTTTTTTAATTTTCCTGAGGCTTTCGTAATTTGTTTTTGGTGATGTTGCAACCATTGTTCTTCACTAATCAAGGTGAGCTGTGTATTTATTAATCGGTTCTTTTAGCTTTCGTAGCATTGACGATATTCTTTTTTTGGGTGCCGTACATGTCACGTTCCATATCCTTTGTAAATGCACACCAGTAGTTTCACTTTAGTTCTCTAATGTTCGCGTTAGCTCTATTTCTTACTTTGGCGTATTCTTAATATTCGGCCGGTGTCCTCTTGCCAAAAAAAAAAAAAAATCCAAAAATTTTTCGAAAAAAATCATATGAAGAAAAAATGTTGCAATGTAATAATTTTTACAATTGAAATGTGATTGTCAAAGTGCACTTAAGGTTTATGGGTCTAGTAAATATAAATTGATATTGAAAAAGTTTAAATTTCAAAATTGCTAATACAAAATGGCAAATATAACGTCACAAAATTCGTATATAATTTAAATCGATATCGTCGACAATAACCACTACATTTTCCAATTCGATATTAATTGTTATTTATACAATTAAATATCAACATCTCTTTCTGCTTGATAACTAAAAATATTATTATCAGCAAGATGTTTTCGTAGAATTTGAATAAGACTATCTTATTTTTTCTAAAAATTGTTCTTGTAGAATTTTCAGAGGCATGTTTTCATTAAATCGAATGAAGTTTTCTTTTATGATCGACGATATCTTTCTACAAATTTCTCCAATGCAGCCATCAAATACCACAAAAGCGGCGCTAATGTGATCTGTTATATGAATGTCACAAGGCCGTAAAAGTGGACGAAACGGCGCAACACCTGCTTGCCCCACACTAGAGTTAATTAGAAAATCTATACAGGTCAACCGATGCCCGACCATAGCCATATTTAGTAACAATTCAACGGTAAAAACACTCTGACTAATCGAGAAAATTAAATGGCTTGAAGACAAAACCGGGCGAAAACTAGCTAATGAGAAGGGGGTAGCACAATGAGCCCACTTATGGGGCCTAAGTGTTACTGAGTCTCGCTCGCACATATTAAATAAATCATTGAATCAAACAACTACAAAAACATTATAGCCATAATTGTAATAAAGTATCGTACATAGTGGGTAAAATCGATAAACAGGAAGTGAAAGTTTACACGTTTCGTTTTTTTATTTTTTCCATCTATTTCCTACAGTATAAATATTTCATAAAAGTTTATACAAGTAGACTTGATGCAAATCGTAAAAGGAACAACTTTTATTTAAAACATTTTTATTATGTGAACTTTTTTGCTTAAAAGAAAGCCGAGTGGAGACACTCCAAGAAAATAGCTATATACATACAGATATCATATACATACAGATGCAGTTTTGGTTCAAATTTTAAAATAAAAACAAAATTGAAAAAAGATAATAAAAATAAAGTATGCCGTGATTAAAATGGATTGAAAAATTTAAAATTTACCTGCATAAATACCACATCTATCCCCATTTCCAGATGCAAACAAGGGTACATAATTCCAGTCAGAAATATCAGAAAATTTTAATAAATCTTTTTTTGTAATAATATTAAAAGGCTGCACATATAAATACTCTAAAACAAAACCCAATTATCTCAGATTAATGTCTTAAATTTGTTTAAAAACCTGGTTTACTAACTGTAGACATTAAAAATTCATTCTTGGAACATTTTTCATGACATGCTCTTGGTTGGTTTGGGATTCTCCAAAAAGTTAAACATTTATTTCGTAAGTCATCCTGTCTAGAATCTATCAATGAATGATTTTCGCAAAATATTTGTAGTTTTAAAAGACTTTTTATTTGATTTTTGCCTATCCTAAAAAAATATAAATTTTAAAATATTATGGCGATAATTCTGTATTATTTTTATTTAAATTTCCTATGTAAAAAAACCAACAGGAATTGTTTAATTTGCTCTTTATAATAATAGAGGTATAGTATACAATGGCAAATAAGCGGTATGAGTGTCAAATTAGGCATGCTAACAGAATTTTTAAGCACGCATAAATATATACATGCATATGTGATAATAATGTAGAATGGGGTTCGCTAAATAATATTTTTAGGTCGGGTTGCAAGATGCAAACATTTTTATTATTATCTTATCCTGAAAGAAAACTCTTAAATATTTAGCTTCTTACAAATTTAAAAGACATAATTTATTACATTGATCACAAAAATATAGGGGGCTAAAACCATTTTTTATAAAAATATTCATAATAAAACTTATCAACATTAATTAAAACGAAGTTGGTACTATGACTAAAGTTTCGAGCGTAAATATACAATTAAATACCTTTGTAAATAGACAAGGTTAAAGGAATTTAAAGAATTTGTCCTACTTCCATAGGCGTCGGCAGAGTTTTATGCAGGAGAGGCAAGACTACGGACGTCTCCCACGTGAAAGTGGCGCTAAGGGCCAGTATTATAAAGCCTAATTAGTTTAATGATATGCTTAAATTGACAAGTGAAATTGTTATGTTATTGTCAATAACAATGTCACATGTTCATTTAATCAATCTTTAAACTAACTACGCTTTATAATACTTGCCCTGAAAGAAATTATTTATTGTCGTTTATTTCCAAATATGTATTTACGTTAAAACTTGAAGAACTTTAATTATTACTTTCATTTACAAAGTAAATTAAAGTATAGTAATCGCGACAATTTTCAAAATCGAGATTTTTGCGGAAATATCCGTTTTCGACCTCCCTTATTTAGAAAAAGTTGATTTCGAAGTGGTGTCTGTCTGTCTGTGTATCTGCCTGTGCCCTCTCTACAGCCCAGACGGCTAAACTGATTGTCCTGACAATTCATATTTAAGCTTTTAACAAAAATTGGGAGGTCCCAGTGACTTTTGGCTAAAATCCAAAAATAGGAAGTGGTAGTTTATTGGTGAGGTTTTTAGGTTTTTTGCAAATATTTCAAAACCTATTGAGTTTATAAAAAAATCATAAGAGTGCAAAAGTGTGTAAAATTAAATTTTACAAAATTTTGTTCCTATCTCTTTTTCAAAATTTAACAATTTAAGAATTCATTCATCTCAAATTAGTAAATGAAAGTCGTGTGGTGACCACACCTCCATTTTTTCTTTCTCTTCTTAATAATCTTCAATTTTTTTCCTTTATTCTGTTGATCAACTTCTTTTTTCTTTCATTTTTTCTTTTTTCTGCTTCTTTAGCTTCTACCTTATTCTTTGGTTTTATTCCTTATAATTTTCTGCAGTTTATCAGTAACATCCAGTCGGTATGATATTTTCTTGATATCCATCTTTTTGGATATATTTTTGCCAAGTTGCTATGTAACCATGCTTCTTCTGCGTCATTATCTTTTATATGTTCTTGCTATTTTTCCTTTCATCATCATTATCATCATCATCAATCAGCTTCTGGTGTCCAATGCTGGATATAAGCCTTCCCAATTTCTGCCCACACCTTCATGTGTTGAGTTCTTTGTATCCAGCAGCCTTAATACCTCTTAAAATCTGAAAATTTTCTTAACTTCGGGTAATTTTATTGGATGTTGCCAACGTTTTGCTCGTCATTGCGCTAGCAACAACCAATAAAATACGCGACCTAAACCCGAAAGTAAGAAAATTCACATCGACTCAAGTCGCGAAGGCTTAAATTCTAATACCTCTTTAAATCGTTCGTCCAACGTGTTGGGTGTCTTCCCTTGCTTCTTTTTTTATGCGAGATCTTCATTCGAGTAGCCTTTTCGCAAATTCTCATTTTATGTTGTCTGTGAAAATTTGAATTGGAAAAAATTCAAAATTTCTCTTCATTTCTGTATTATTCCAGATTTTGATTCGCAAAATGAATAATCTAACCACTGATACAGACAACTTGGAGAAATTTTCGTTTGATTTTCCCTTTTTATAAAGTCTATTGACATTCTTGGTAATAAAAACTAAGTGGTATAAAGACAAATGGAAAAATATGTGACAAATGGAAAAGTTAATTTACAAATAGTGAAATACAACAATTGATAAAAGAAAAAGAGCATCTGCAGTTGTAATATTGAGATCAAAAACTATTTTGGTCAAAGGTGGTTACGAATTAAAAAATAATTATCGTGTAAAAGCCGTAGAGCTTGAGAAACTTTTACTGACTTATTTCAAAAGAATTAAATGAGGTAGAAGGAGTTTTTCAATTTTTGTCTTTAACTAGGAAAAAATTTTCTGTAATTTATTTTATATCCTTTCTTGTAATTTTTTTATAACCAATCTCAAGGTTTCTAATTAGAAAATTATATTAATTTTTTTAATGCCAAAAGATCAAAATAAAAATCGCCTTAATGATACCCAACGTCCATAACGAATAGGGCACAAAACAAAAATATCATTTACCATTTCTTTCCAATTTTTGAAAAAAATGTTTAAAATTCCCCAGACAAAACTAATTTCGTCGAAACATAATTAAAATTATTACATAAAATTATGATGATTTATGTAAGATTTTAACAGTGAGTGAAATTACTTTTAACAAACAGTGACACATTCGAATTCAAACAAATTAACCTATTTTGATTTTCCGCAAAAGCGTATCATTAGGATGTGGAGCGTCGCGACGCTTACAAGTGGCGCGTCGCAGCGGTGAAAAGCGTAAGTA
>JARJDX010039372.1:0-17547 GCA_030264735.1 Gymnusa sp. GC000175
TATATATATATATATATATATACATGATTGATGATATAACTTTTTAAGAACGTATCTTAGATGTATAGCGAGGTATTACTGCAAAGTGAATTTTATTACTTGATACTTAAGAATATCCACATTGAAATAAGAAGCGCTTGGATTTTGTTCAGATTGTTTTTTTAATAGGGCACTTAATGCAGTCATGTTAAATTCAAGAACAACTGTATCTGGAGCAGATTGTCCATCGTCACTAAACAAAAAACAAACAAATAAAAAAATTTGATTTGATTATAATTAAGACCCTTACATAGAAACCAACTGTTTATTAGGTATAATACTGCTGAGCCTTTGAGTATTGTGTACACGAAATGACAATTTCGCCGGATTAGGATTATTTGCTAAAATAGTTACAATGCCAGCTGGAAAAGAAAGCATCATTTCACCCGACATTTTAACTTGACACCTAAAATGTAAAAACGATTAAAACATCGTCCCTTGAAATTACAATTCGTCGTTACTTAATCTCATCCGCTCCTTTGAAAAAAGAGTGCACTATTTCATGGAAGGCCACCGCTAGTGGGATTGTATCAGCCATACCGATCGTAAGTGGAGAAGGACCTCTGGACACGCCCACTGGTACACACGCCGTTCGAAACTCCAAACTGCCGACGCTATCGGCACGTGAAATAGTCGAAGGACTTATATGTCCTCTTGGGGTGGCATCCGAGCGCCGGGAAGGAGGTCTCGGTATAGACATATATCCTGATGTTGGTGTGGGGGTTTGGCGAGGTTTAAGCGTTGCGTTTGTTGATACTTGAATTTCACCGACTTCGGAAAATAAGTCACCTAAATCTTAAACATAAATTAAAAAAAAAAAAAAAATTTAAACGCACTTGCGTTGTAAATTCAGATATATTTTACCGGCGTATCTAGATGAAGAAGAAAGAGTTGGTGAATTTAACGTTGGCTGAGAAGGGCTTTGAAGTGGCGCATACGGATGAGAACTAGTCGGTGTAGACGCGTTTGAAGCCGCGGGGCTTTGGAAATTTAATCCAAGTAAATCATTGCTGGGTTTTCCTCCCAATTGTTGTGAAACAGATTGAGACCTCTTCATCGCAGCATCATGAGAGTCTAAAGCGGATCCTCGTCTGCCCAAACCACCACCGGCGGGTAACAAGTACAAATTCTCCACTGTTGCTCGTAGCTCATCCACCGAAGCCGACATAGGTGCAGATCCGTTATTCAACGGCTTAATTTCTACTCTAATTTTTCTTTCTCTTTCATCATCAGAATCGGAATCAGTTGAAGAATAAAAGCTTCCCTTGTCATTTGTCCAAGTTGTAGAAACTGCCGGTTGTATTACATATCCATCCTCGTCCACTTCAGGACCTTCGGCTTCTCTCTCAGTAAGTGATGTATTTTTTTTCACTTCTTCTTTTTCTTCTCTGAATTAACGAAATATAAATTCAAATGTTTAACTCTAGTTTTTTAATAATAAGAAGTGATACACTTACAGATCCGACTTTTCTTCTTTATTACTTTGGTTATCAGAATTATCTTTCTTCTTTTTGGCTTTTTTCTGTTTGGCTTTGTCTCTTCTGCTACGCAAAAACCCTAAGGATTTAAAAATTTGAATTTTGCTAGCATAAATGCGAATACAAGACATTTAAAATACATTTAAATTATTAACATTTAATATAAAAATATTTTAAATTAGCAACGAGGCAAAATTACTTTCCAGAAAAGAGTCGTAACTCACCTTCTGGCAACACTGGGTAAGAAAGATAATACTAAGAGAGCATTCAGGCACCCGCCAACACAGCAGAAATGAAGGAATTATTGATGCTAGGTAGGGGAGGTGGATTTATTTAAAGAAGAAAAAGAAGAAGGTGATGAATTTATGAAATGTTATCAGTTGTAGCTGGGATACAACCAAAACAATACAAGCACTACAGAACCAACCAGCGTGCCAGGAGAAACCACCACCAATGTGTATGAAATATGAATATATATGTATGTGTGTGTGTGTGTGCGAATTTATGTCAGGGGTGGCAAATACGTTGTCAGAACAAAAATTATGAAAGTTCTTTGACTTAAATAACATAAATAAGAGTTATTAAACAACTTTTATTAACGATGTTATTTACAACTAAACTATTAGACTTTTTACTCAAAATAAAACAATTTTTTATGACTTATGCTCCAAAGTATCAAAAATGGGATGGATTAAAGTCTTAAATGAGCTCCTCAGAAATCCTTAGTATTGCACAAAACTTATCAATGAAGGTGTATTAAAACAGATTGAACACACAATACATCTTTTATATCATCATAATAGAAGAGATAGAATTTTGGCAATTGGATTACATGCCGTTTGCCATCCCTGATGTATGTATTTTAGGCCAAGTTAAAAGAATAAGATTTTGCTGGCTATGGTAAAATTGTACTTCATCAGAAATGTCTCTATACTAGCCCATTCTACAAATAAACAAAATCTAGAAGGCGCACCAAGCACACAAAAATGTCGTATTTTTTAAGTACCCTTTGGTAAATAATACTCTTCCTGTTGTCCAATTTGAGCGTTTGGTGCGCCCTCTAGATTTTGTTTATATGTCGAATGGGCTATTATACAGCGTTTCTGATCGAATACCTTAAGTTTTTACTCCAGTCAACAAAATCTAAATTTTTCGACCTGGCCTAATGTATATATGTAAGAGTGTAATATGTATGTATGGTTTTATTATGTATGATTTTAAGAATGTACATAATTGTATCCATGTCACATGCATTGTAAAGTTTATATAGAAACATTATTACACTTGGATCCACGCTGAACCCCACGTGTCATTTCTCCGGGATTAGTAGGACTTGACGGAGCACTGCATGGCCCTGCTTGGCTCTCACGAGACCCTGCAAAAACACAGCCCCAAACCCGGGTTAGTACTGCCTACGCTGTAATCTAATGTCACATACCCTGAGAGTTAGACATGAAGAGATTAAGAAGGGAGGTTGTACGGCGGGATGATTTTGCATGTGTTGGCATGGCCTGAGATCCACATATAAAGGTCTCATTACCTTCTCGCTTCGATGGTTTTGATGATTCACTTTCTTGTACTGGTGAAGTAAGTTCATCAATATCTAATAACCCTGTAAATCATATGACAAATGTTTTTTTTAGTTTACTAAATTATTTAAAACCAGCTATAGCTATGGAAAATAACTGCAATCAATAATTTACAGATTGGCGGCCACTTACCTGGCTTCTGTAATCCAGTATATTTACTTAATACAAATTGTTCTAACAATTTATCAACTGTGAGCTCTAAACATTGTCTTTTAAAATCTGTGTGTACCTCTCCCACTTGTTCATGAGTGGTCTGCACAACTAATGCGTATGAATTTAAAAATTCTTTCATTTGGTTGAGATGAGATTCCTCTAGTTCTTGAAAGTGGATACATGTAATGGTCATTTTTCTTTCAAAATCTTCCTTAATTAATCCATACTTATCTACAAAAGCCTTGTAATCCTCTTGTGCTTTTTTTAATTTTACTTCGGCCTTTTCAATCTCTTTGGGAGATGAATTTTCCTTCTTTAACTTTTCAACTTCAATGCCTCTCTGAGTGTACAAGTCCTTTGCTTTCTGTACCATAATTGTTGTAGACTGCATCGCCTGGACAACTTCCAATGTACCTGATTCATCTTCTTTTACAGTTTTATGTTTCTTATGCAATTCATCTGAATATTTGCTAACCTCCTTGACTAGATCAGAAACTTTTTGTACCATTTGCATGTGTAATGTGGAAAGGCGTTCTGCAGAAGTCTTCAGTACATTCCATAACGGAGCGAAGGTACCTTGAGTACAACAACTTCCGGCTTGTTTTGCAAGTTTTGCTAAGAGTTTTGAATTGTTTTCTTCAATGTTTGACCTTTCCCGCAAAAAATCTGCCAATTCTTTACTGGCTGCAAGGCCATATTTCATGTTATGGTACAAAACATCAAAGCCATTATTTTTTTCACCCTATAAATTTCAATATTGGGATACAAATAATCTAAATGTTGCGTGGTATGGGGGCAACATTAAAAATGCTAAGAATACTACTAAAATTAAGTTCTTTGCTGCGAATCATGGCATGTGAATGATCATTTCTAAACTATTTTACATTTATAACATTGTTACATGATTCACAACAACAATTAAAAAATTTGATTATTTTCAATCCAAGACATGAGTTATGCTGCATAACACACCTTTATTATTGACGTCAAATAAAAAGAAATTATTGAATAAACACAATAAATCATAGGTTAACTTATCATATAGGACGGACATAACCTTTAGCCGCGGTGTAAACGAATGAGACAAATAATGAATAAAAACTTTTAATGAAAGCAATTGATCATCAATGCATATTAAGTACCTTAATAACATAATAGATTTATTTTGGTTTGGACTTACCCAAAAGTAATCATTAAAGTCGACAGTCATCGTTATTCTTTACCCATTCCTTATAACGCAATACACTGAAATGAGGTATGGTAATGCGCAACAAAAATATCATGAAAATTAACAATGTTTTAGATAGCACTTATAAAACAGCAACAAAAATCTCAATTGGAGAAAATTCGATTACTTTACAACGTACGTTTGCCCACAAATGTTAGTAAAATGCAAGAGGGGGCGGAACCCGATATGTTTCCGAAACACATTTATAGATGGCATACATGGCAACACATCCGTACTCACGTACGTACGAAACGAAGCATATGCTTATTAACACTTATTACATACTCTTATTATATACTATCTGACTTATTAGGTTACTCTATGGCTGCACTGGCATATGCGGTGTGATGTGATGCATTCTCTCCATCTGATCTCATCTTTTTCAAACTACCACTAAGTTTTTATCGTTATTTGTTGTGTTAGAATACAAACATGATAATTACAAGAAACATAAAAACAGTCCAAACAAATGTGCCTAATGGTTAGCAGAACATTCTAAAATATTCGAACGCAAACGTAAGCACCACTATGTACAGGTTGCCCAAGTTAGCATGGCGTCCGACTTTTGAATGCACACAATTATCTCCTACTTGAAAGTGGGAGTGGCTGCGCTGTCTTAGAGCAAACCACTGTAGATTCTATGAAAATGTTTGCCTGTATACATAACTGTATTTATTTTTGCGCCTAATATGCAAATTTTATGTATGTATGTATGTATGTATGTTTATATTTGGGTTAGTCTGAAGCCACCGGATTACACGTAACATGGTAATAACACGTGTTATCACGTGCTATGCCAGCTGGGATCAGGTGGTGCTAATTTTACTAGCTTTCGGAATATGCTCGCAAATAACCGTGCTGGGCACCCCTTATGCAGACTACTCTACCGTGTGACTATTTGAGCGCCATAATCACCTACTTTTTATTTTTCCGTACTCTTCCTACGCCTCCATTTCGTCTTGTTCAATATCTGACACTTCTTCCATGTGCCATATTCTCTTTGTTTTGGTGTTTATTGGTTCTTTTTATGTCGCCCATTCATTCCATTGTTCTTCTTCAAAACTTGTCCATTTCATTGTTTGCCCAATTGTAGTGATCCATGTATGCATGTTCTTCCTATCTTCCTTGTTTCTGTAGAAACACATATGTAGTCCCTTTATAACACATTCTTGGTCGAGCTTTATTGTTCCCTAAATCCACGCTTTTTCATAAATTTGGCTTTATCCCTACTTTATCCAGGTTTGGCATAATATTGTTTATTAGCCGTTTGATATTATTTTCGTTATCAGTTAATACCATAATATCATCTGCGAAGACTAGTATTGTTGGTAGTTGCGGTTTATTCTGGCTTTGAGTAGTACATGGTGTAGGACTTATGTAAATAGTCTTAGAGACAATGGACGGTGTCCGTTCTTATAATGCGATATTTCCTCCTTCTTTAGTAAATAACTTAGTGCGTTATGTTTTTCTGTACCGAAATTTTTTTGCAGGTTAAGTGACAGTATCCACAATATTCTTTCTGCTCTCCCAAAGTTCCTCCATTAGTCTTCTTGCGGCAAAGATATGATTGTCCATTGATCTGGTTGGCTTGGTAGTTGGGAAATTTTACTATTTCGTCATATTTTTTGTGTGTACTTTGCGTAAATTTTGTATCCAATACTGCATAACGTAATCCTTTTGTAGTCCTTTATTTCCTTTAGTCGTCTTATCTTTGGTTCACTCCTCTGGAATTTTGTTTCTTTCATTAGTTCTTCAATTTCAATTCGCATTTTTTCTAGTACCTTTTATAGCAGTTCTACTTCTACGCCATTTATTCCTGTTACTGTTTTCCTTTTTAAGCTGCTTATACAATTTAGCTCTTCGTGGAATTTTTGTTTTATTTAACAGAAATTACACGAAACACGAAACGATTTTTTAGGGGCGCCTTTGTGCGGCGCATAACCTGCATACCTATGCGAGACTGCTGGATGTAGTCTAGATCTTATCTTGTCGTGATTAGTTCTCAATGTGCAATCCCCTGGATGTAACTTTATTTTGGATTTTCGTTATTAGTTTACCCATTACGAGCATTAGCTGCGCCCTAAAATATGATGGGAAAAATTATTTTGAATCGCCCATAACTGTAATATGACTACGTGCGTTGTTTTGGTTTGGTGGCGACAAACATGTGGCGGCGCACTAGAAGTCGAAATCAATTTTGGTTTACAAAATTTTCGTTGCACGTTTTTTTCTTTGCTGTTTACAATTTTCTGCTGCTAATGAAAATGTCCCGTATTAACCCGACTACATAAGACTATATAATCTCTGCTAACTTTAGGACGATGTCGAATATAATTATTTTCGGATTGATGGAACTATTGCGTAGCTATTTTTACTATTCTTTTTCTGTCCGTGCTAGAAGTTGTTGTTATTAAGATATTAATTTTCCTTCCGCTCCAATCGTTGTCTTATGCTTCACCTTCTAATTGACATTAGCCTAAAGTGTGTACCCTAAACCTGTGTTTCTCTAAGAGTGTGCCTCGGCGCAAAATCTTAAAAAAGCGTAGTTTTTATTTTAACACCATTGCCCGAATATACGTGTTATTTCCAATTATAAGAATAAGAAAATACAGCCAAGGATCTTTTTATGATGAATTGAATGAATCTTTTTATGAAATTGGCATATCCTGAATCCAGAGCTGACTTCTGTAAATGTACCGTATTTACTAGACTACATAGACTATATAAAGATTATTTAGTCTATGCCGACTATGAGGCGATCTTGAATATAATTATTTTCGGCCCTTTTTTTCTGAAAATGTAAATAAATATCGAATTTTGGCAGTAGTGCCTAGACGTAAATGTACATATATAATTTTAAAATAGTTTATTGGGTAATTTAATAAAAATAATAAAAGTTTGTCACAATGCAAAAAAAAATTTAATTCATGTATATTTTATTCCAATCTGACATAAAAAACGAAAAGACCTTTATTATACAAGTTGTTTTGGTGTATATAAATATATTATGAAATGTTAGAAAGAATAAAAAGATTATGTATATATTATAAATAAAATGAAATGTATGACTACAAAATGGCAATGGTGATTTAATAAAAAAAAGGATTTATAATCCTTATCTAAATACCATCAAAACATTACATGTAAATAATGGAACGAGAGATCTATATAAAAATTATAATTAAAAAATTGTTCGCGTCCGCTGGCTCTCCTTGGACCTGAACAAAAGCAACAAACAATAAAACCTATGAATTCTGCGAGCACAATCACAATGCGGTCACAAATGCAGTAGGCCCTTCTTCACAAGAACGAAACGAAAATGTTCACGTCGGCCCGCTTCTGGCTTTTGGCGATTCATTATTATAACATTTTTAACATTAACTATAATATTTTTTAATAACAAAAAACAGTCTCACTTAACAGTAGCTAAATTTTCGAAATGCTTGTAAATACTATAATACAATGATATGTCGGACTGGCCGGGCATTGTTCATTTGGCGCTGTATCACTAGGCTAGAAT
Source organism: Gymnusa sp. GC000175 (assembly GCA_030264735.1). Lineage (NCBI taxonomy): Eukaryota > Metazoa > Arthropoda > Insecta > Coleoptera > Staphylinidae > Gymnusa > Gymnusa sp. GC000175. The sequence goes on from JARJDX010039372.1 coordinate 8,008, forward strand.
GCACTGGCAAAACGATGCTAATGCAGTCATATTCAACTGACATTTACTTGGCTGTGTGCCAGGACTAATATGTCCTTTTTCTCTTTGGGAAAGCGCAATTCCCGACCTGCAAGACGAGCGGCTTCCAATTCGCGTTCGGCTTGATTTAGTTCGCGTCTTAGGGATCCGGTGCATTCTTGTTCGCGAGCGATCCAGTCCAGGGCCATTTGAGACCGCATGTCGTCATCTAAGGCACGATTTGAATAGTGTGCTACGACTTCCTGTCGGCTGCATTGTCGTTCCCGCATAGCTTTAAGGCTGCCATTCCAATGAAGAAGCTGAAACACAGTCATGAGTTCCTGGAATTCTAACATTGTGCGTCCTTTATTCGACTCCAGCATAAATCTGAAAGCTCCTATGCCCGTATTAGGATTATCGGCCTCCTCTTGGTCACCTTTGAAAGAAGACCTGGCCTCGGCCACCGCCTTCTCTATGAAGTCGTCCGATATTCTTCTAGAAGGATGTTCGTTAAATACAGAATTCATAAGGGCTATTTTGGCCGCGCTGCGTCGTGCTTCTGCTTTCGTAGGACAATTCTGAGAAAAAAGTTAACGTTAAATAACATCTAGCTAATTATGCCGGTGCGTACGGTGTACGGTGAGCGCTGAGCTAGCTATTCGAGGTAGTGTAGCATAATGTAAATAAAAATAATGTAAGGAACATGTAAATATTAACATAGGTACGCATTATGCGGTACTAATGTAAGTTTAAATAAAAAATTAAGGAGTAACTTTTACTTTGGGTCCATACCTAATTTGTACATCTTTATTATTTGAAGATTGTCATTACCTGGAAGCTGCCGAAGCAGGAACCACCCGGCAAAGTGACGTAACACACATAGGGTTGAGAATTCGAGGGTACGGACTCGTAGATGACGAGAGCACCGTTACGCAAATCTGCGCCTCGGGCTTGTTTCATCTGCCAAAATTCCTGAAGAGCCTCGACAACGTTTACTGCAAGCAGAGGAAATGCATAAGTTGGGGGCTGATATGACGAAGTTGTCGTCGGTGATTGCGGTGGTGACGGTGATGCATGCGATAAAGATAAGGTGGTAAGTGGTGATGGAGGCGGTGGTTGTGTACCTTTTCCATCACATCCGGCCTCCTCTATCATTATGTATTGTTTAAATATTATTCGGCAATAATACTAGAGAGTACTTGGAGAAAAGATGCAAATAGCACAGGTGATCGCTAACGGCAGTGTTGGGTCGCGACTACCGTCACCGAGGACATGTTTGAACGATCGACCGCCGAAACAAAGCATTGTGTGCTGATTAAAGTAGCAGTGGATTCAGCGGCAACCTTTGCGTCTGCTCGAAGCCAGTTTTTAAACTTTTAATGGTCCAAGTTACAGTTCAAACTAAATTTATGCTGCATACACAACTTTTTGCTGTCTGGCTATGTCATGTGAGATGCCGCAGCGGTCTGCGCCCTGCTTGCGGCTAACATCGCCCACTGTTACATATCGCAAACGCGAAAGATATACTATGGACGTTACTCCCACCAAACTTCCAGCAAACGCCGATGGACAGCTATTTTAATTCGAGATAGACAGAACACTGGTTAATATAAGTTCGTCATTTCAACGCCCGTTAAAATTACATGACAATGACATGCTGCCACCAGCAATGAAAAATGCATTGCCTTCGACAAGACCGTGAGAACTTACGAACGACGTTTATGATACACATACATACATACATACATACATACATACATCCAGCAGCCAACATAGTCAACAATTAAATAAAATTCAGCAATATACTAACACATACACACACACACACACACACAAATATATATATATATATATATATATATATATATATATATATATATATATATATATATATATAAATATATTATTTAAATATTATAAATATATCTACAACAATAATATATAATACGTACCACGATATCCTTCATCATACAGTTGTAACATAGGAGTTGTTGAAGCACAAGACCATTGAGGGTCGGGATAGACCATCATGTTGGAGGCGGGTGTTTGGCCACCAGCGACGGCGACAGTAACGGAGACGGCAGGTTCAAGGATGGGCCGCGGAACGAGATCGCGGTCGCGGCCCGCACATGTACTCCGCATCAATTGACTTCTGCACTGCACTTATGCACACTATGCATGCTGTTGCTATGCTATGACGGTGGCTCAGGCAGCACCACCGGCTCAGCCCGGCACCTCCCCGGCTTGCTCCAGTGCCTCTGTCTCTTGCTGCTTGAACGATTTGCAACGACGTTGCTTCTTTTCGCTCCCACTTGCACACCGCTCCGTGCCGGTGGTCGGTGCTCACTGTTAGCAGTGTTGGTGCTCGCAGCTCCTTTGGACCTCAATTCACGCACACACAAATGCAAACGTATGTACACATATACATACACACCGTATACATGCACCAATAATACGAACAAGGACAAGTAGACTGTTGCCGCACTCTCACAGGTGCTGAACTAAGAGATGGTAGCTTACTTTCTTCGGGATAGAGCGAGATCGATTACGTTGTTACGAGAGCAGGAGGACGCCAGTTTTGTTCTTTCAATTTCATTATTATGTCTTTATCTAAATAGGATTGTAAACATACCGTTAGAAATACACTTAATTCAGTAATCTAGTTCACCCACGGCACGGAAAGACATTGCGGGCAGCTAGTGACCAGTACTGTGGTTCATAGTCGTTAGATTCCGAGCGACTAGGATAATGAACGAGTCCTTGCATCCAGTATTTGCACACCTCGCTGTCACAGTACAATCGCTCGTACCGAGCCACTGCATTGCGTTCCGTCTGGCCTTACTAGCTGCCGAAGCCCTGATATCACAACTCTTGCCTCTTGGTGTGTTGGTATCGATACTACCACATGGTACCCGCACCCGGTTGCCAAGAATCGGCGGTGGCAACTGAAGACCCTCATTGCTGCGGCAAACTCGAACAATCGGGATATTTATGTTAAACCGTATCTTATGAAATTATAAATGATTCATCTTCCCTACCCAATATCCTACATTTATTGTCGTACGCACTTAATATACTATTGACTATACATTATTCAGAGAACTTATAGAGAATACATAACTTGTTGTCATATTCGTCTATTGTCAATTAGACACCACCGTTGGCCGTCAATCCGTCATTATCGAAACCTCTGAACATCTCTTCAATGGGAATTTGAGCCTTTTCGTTGTCATTGCGGCTGTCGGTTGCTAAAACTTTATTGGCCAACCAAACTCTGAGCCGGTAGAACACATACGTACAACAATGTATCACGACCAAAAAGATCATGGCCCCGAAGCAAACGGCCAATGTTGGATATGGCCTGCTCCAGTCTATAACCCCATAAATATTTGGTTTATCATTTCTGCAACAATATTATAACAACATTAACGCCTCATTGACGAATACCAAAATCATTATAAACCTTGATGTTCCGCCTGCTAAGTAATAAACAGCACTGAAACTGGTATAACTTAAACCAAAGAAGAACGATAGATAACAGTGGCCCAACATTACCGGATGTGCCACCACGCATAATTCGACAAACATGACCAACGAATTACTTCCGTGCACTAGAATATTTAAATAATCTAATGGCATTGTCGCCGCTGAAAAGAAGAATATGTTCAATACCATTAGTCGCCACAAAAAAATACCACAACCTAGAGCAACACTTGCTAATTTGGTGCAAGGCGCATCAACGCATGTAAGAAATTATTGAGAATAAAAAAAATCATGAAACACAAACCATCGTATATTATTGTCCAATACAAGGCAGTGATGGCGAAAGCAGCATCTGTAGCAACAATATTTGTTACCCAATATATTTTATACAGTTGAGTGTTATTATCCTGTTCGTCGGTTCGCCCTAAAAACATGCAAGCAAGAGAAATGAGACAAGATGCTACATTTTATTTAAGCGACGCTTTGCTCTACACTCTAAGAGACTGCTTACCATCGTTGCGTGTGGATATAAGATTTATGGATAACATAACAGTGCAGAGAATAGATTGAACCATGCATAGAGTGAATCCCCAATTCGTCAAATAAATTAGCCACTTCACACGAAACATATAAGGTTGATCTAAATTTCTTTCGTCGACAATGGACAAAATCCAAGTGCATATTAAAAATAATGTAATGCTTATTCTGTAGACTAAATACTGTAAACTTGATCCATGTTTTCTTTGCCACTGAAAGCAAAACAATAATTATAAGTGGGAATAAATGCAAGTCAATAACATTAGCCAAGTTTAAAATTGCAAGTTGCGAAACAAAAGTACATTTACGAATTGATTTATAACAAACCATAAACTGATCGATTACGTCGACAAAGAGGAATTTACTAACCACTTACAAGTTATAATCAGAATTATTACTCACCTGCGATATAAGGAATACTCTTGGGTCTTCATGTCTTAGAGAGAGTCTGGCAGTGGTAAATTGTTTCTTCCATAGGTCTAACATCTTTCCTACACACATATAAAAAACCACAAAATTCAAAACATAACAAAAAGAAAATTTAGCAATTTGAAAAACAATCAAATGAATTTTGTTTAATGAATAGAAAAAGTGTACTTATGTAACAAAAATATGTTACGAAATTCTTATTAAACATATATGCACCACACTACGTGTCCAAAACTGGAGGTACGGATCATATTTAATCCTTGGAGTTCCAATGGGATGTTTATGTCAAAAAAAAAACGTTGAAATTGCCCAGAGATAAACAAATGCAATAATTAGTCTTTGTCCCAGTGGTAATTTGGCATAATCGCTTTCGTTTTAAGTTTTTAAAAAATATTCAAAAAATATGGAAAACAAAATCCTCGACTTAGCAACACATTGAAATATTGGTAAATATTATTGTAACCAAATTGATTCGAAATTGTCAAAAAAAAAATATAATTTTAAAGTTTGATAAAAAAAAAACAGAAGGAATAAGATCACTAACATCACAAACGGTACAAATATTAATAAACTAATTTTTATGAAAAGTAGGCTAAAACTGCGCTTATTTTTTTAATAAAAGAAAATTCCATTTAAAGGCTGAAATTTAGTATATCTTTATATTTCTGCAGCCAAATCGGTGACATAAGTGTGATCGGTTTTTTGAAAAAAAGTAATGAAATTTTTATAAACAAAATCCATAAGAATTAATAGGTACTTAAGATTTTTAAAACGTATCGCGTGCAATGTAAAATATACTTCCCACTTCGTCACGCACACACCGTTTACAAATTCAAAAACATTTTAAGTTTTTAAAATACACGGTAATTATTTTTATAACATTTATTCGAAATTGTATAACACATTTTTGTTTTAAGCAAGTCCGTTTTGCAAATTTAAAATATGAATATAATTAAATTAATAAATATTAAAATTTTTAAAAATAAATTTTATTACTGAAATTTAATTGACACAACATTCTTGTATCATTTTGTTTCTCCCGTGAACCATTGGATCATTACTGATACTTTAATAGCAATTAAATCATCGTTAAAATAATGTACATCGTAGATACTAGATATAGAGGCATGAAATAATATCGATCTTATTTTCGTTATAACACTTTCTTAGGTTTCTTCTAATATTAATCAATATAACTGGAGGCTCGTTCAGGTTACAGAATTTTATTAGTAATACGGTTATTTTAATTGTTTATTATTGCTAACGGAATATTTTGATATGTTTATTTTTTACGCAAGTTACAAAAATATGAACAGGATTTTTTCAAAAAAATTCAAAACAAGGCCACGTTTCTTAATACTAAAATGAAAAAAATCTTCCATATCAAAATTATGTGCAATTATAAATTATGACAGGAAATGTATAATGTTAACTGCTTACTGTTAAATAACGTATACATACATGAAAAACAAAACTTAAATTTAATAAAATGAAACGCACCAAAATAAGATTATATTTTAATATAATACACAAAAATTTGATTCGATTTTAAATAATACTCAAATTACTTTCAATAATATGAAGTACTTACTATATTTTATTAAAAACTTGACAATTTTTTAACGTGCCGGCGTTACTTAAAAAAAAACTATGTCCTGTGTCAGTTCGGTTTCACAAAACACAATCAAAGAGAAGATTCGTATTCCGAGACCTTTACCTATCCACAATTTGTACACTTAACCCTTTCGATAATTAAGTTAGCTGTGCGCATGTCGTCTAAAGTATTAATTATTAATATTACTCTATAGCACCAGCCGTCCATGGGAAAGTGTCTTATGGTTGGAATTGCTAACGCATATTGCCATGTGAAAGTTATAAAGCGTCTTTTATTCTTCGTCACTCTTTTGTCATGTTGTTATGTAATACGTGTATACTATAATATCATGATTTGTATATTTTTTATTGAATTTGGGACATCCTCTTTTCATAATTAAAGATTCATTAATATCCATTTTATTTTACTTCATCATATGATGATGATAGTATGATAAAATATTGTAATCATCCAAACAAAAAAAATAGGTTTTAGTAGAAATACATCCCATGGACACAGAATTGAACAAAATTAACAAATATCCGTCTGTATGAGTACCACTTTTTTATTGGCAGACCTACTCAAAAACTATAGACGATATTACCACGAAATTTCATATTTATCATTTGTACCACCAGTTTAGATTTGATTAGGTTTTGGTGGAATTTGGTCCAAGTAAACTGGAGGTTAATTTTTAGCTTTAATATGTAAGCTACATGGTGCTTGGTATGCTGTTTGATTTTGCGACATATATTGAAATTAAATAAAGTTAAAATATTACTTTCATTTACAAAGTTACACGATTTTTTTCGTTTTTGACTTTTCTTAAAATCCACCAACCGGAAAATGGTAGCTTATCGGTTGGATCTTTTTGTTGCAAATATTTTAAAAACTATGTGGAAAAACATAGTACAAAGTTATTTTTGTTGCAGTGCCCCGGGCACTGGATTATCATTTGTCCAAAATTTTTAAAGTTTAACCCAAGACTCCCATCAGCAGTTTTTTTCAGCAACCAGTTCCCAAACTAACAGTTTATTTTAATAAAAAGATTTCGGATCCATTTAGTTACTTTGCGAGGATCTTCTTCAGCTGGAAAAAAATAATTCAAAACGTTGTACAAAATTTGTCAAACGCTTGCAAATAAAGTCTGGTATAGTTGAAATATTTAACTCCTCATCTGCATCAACAATAATTGTGGACAGATTGCTTCTAGATTTCTCTTTTAATTATCAATCCGGTCTGCTATTGTCAAACACGAACCCGTTATTCCACGGATAGACAGGCTGAGTTTATTCAAAATGCCGAATTGTCAGCCAAATAGTCCAATCTGGCTTTTTTGTTTGAAAAAAATCTGCAAGCTCATTCCGAAGTTCAGATACTCTGAACAAAACTTTTTTTGGGAAACTAACGGGACAGCATATAAAATTTACAACGATGTTGTGAGGACCGGTCAATAATAACTCGCAGACTGGCGCCGGTTTGAAGACCACCACTTTGAGAAGCACTGCTCTAGAGCTTGTTGCTCTAGCTCCAAGTGCTCTAACCCATATACACCATAATTAACTCGCGGTCGATGGCCAGTTAGAGTTAAAATCCAAAAAATACAATAACTAACTAAGAACTCATTGTTATTTGTTGCTAAAGAACTTGTTAGTTATTCCCATCAAACTGCAGAGATATACTGTCATTAAATTCAGCCGACAAGTAATGAAATATGGTTTGTAATGGTCAAAAGGGACGGATGTCACTAGCAGAATTATTTTCCATTCAACTAAATGAAGTTGGATATTTCTGTCTGTAAAGTAAAGGATATGTCTCAAATTCATAAATTAAAGTCTTGTGGTGACCACACCTGCATTTTTTCATAAATGAATCGCCAAATATTTATGCTGTTCCCGGGCGCCAAGTACACTCGCTACTAAATGTACTAGACATATTTCTATGTCAGCATGTGGCTGGTTTGACACGTTAAATACGGCTCGTACAATTTTTTCTACTATTTCGATTTTTTTAACAATCTAGTTAAATTATTAAAATTATGTAATAATTTTAAAACAATTAAAAATTGTGCGCCGCGCGCTATTTGCCAATTTAGTTTCAACTGTTTCTACTTTTTTTTTATTTCTGTTGTTCATTTGTTTTTCTGCAATGTCTAGTTTATTCCGAATATAACTTTAACCTTTCCACGATTTTTTTTTTTAATTTAAGTAAAATACAATAAAATAAGTCCCAAAGTATGTCACACATTAATTTTTACAAAAATATACTAAATCCACACTCGTATACACATCCATAATTTTTTATATTAGTTTTAAATTATTTAATTTAATTTGTTTATGTACGTAACATACATATGGGTATTGAAAATGATATAAGCGGTTTTTAATTTGTTAAGTGACTTTGAAACGCAAACGATATATAGAAATAAATATGTCAACTAGGTTTTGTAATAAAGGATTTTTTTGGGTTTCACAACAAATAATTATATGGGAAAATTTTACCGTTTTTCGGCCAGTGCACAAGAAATAAATTTGAATTGGGTTCGTAGATATCGGTGTAAGATGTATAGAGTACGTAGTACGATCAAATGTTAAAAATATTTGTATTTTAGTAATCCGACCATACCAAGGAAAACGAGTAGCAGTTCAAGAATTCGCAGCCAACATTTTGTTGGCAATCATAAATTAAAAGTTCCAAATAGTTCATCATATAATATATTGGTATTTTTAGCTATTATCTAGTAGTTTTATCAAAACGCACAAATAAGAATTTAAAAAGGTAATTATGTATTATTATTTAGGGATCTAAAAACTATTGCACTAATACAATTCTGTAACGAGTTTGTTTATTATTTATTTATGAAAACAAATTTTTCATAAAAAAGTTAATTATAGTTAGTCCATTTTGCATTGATATTATAACTACTTATAGGCTTGCCACCTCTCCGTTTTAACCCGAAAACTCCAGGTTGCAATTTAATTAACAATTTACATTTTTGTATTTCATAATTAATTTTAATAAATTTTTTAAATATCCCTTTTCGAGTTTTAAGCAATTATTCCTAAACTTATCGTTCGTAATGTCAAAGTTGCAATAAAAGTATCAAAAAATATACAAAAATGTTAACGACAATAATATAAAAATTCTAAACAAAAAACTGAATCAAAATGTAAAATATTTGCATAAATATATCATTAATAAAGGTGTGATGTCCACTTGTCTGTGACACCAAAGCCTGAAGTGGTAACCCTAACCACGTATATGCAATTCTTAGGTCGATAAGATATGTGGAGTTGGGTTAAAATGTGATTGCAAGATTTGACCCTAAAATTTTAACTAATGATAAACTTTGTTTCTTTCTTATTTGGCTATGTTCTTTCCCAGCGGTCGGCAGACCGCGGCTCCAGAGCCGCATGCGTCTCTTTGCTCAGGCGTTTGCGGCTCTTTAGACATTTTCACTTTCATTTATGCAGCTTTGTGAGATAGGTTAGTCGAACAAA
>JARJDX010039389.1:0-17555 GCA_030264735.1 Gymnusa sp. GC000175
AATTTTTGATGATAAAATTATTTTTGTGAAAAAAGGAGAAAAGTAAAATAAACATTTAAAAACACTTTTTAGATTTTATACAATCCCATGCGTGAAGAAAATTCTATTCCTATTTTTTTAATAATTATCTCAGATAAAGTGGTATAAAACGTAGTTTAAATTATGTATTAAATTTTAAGACTTAAATCTCTTATAGAGCAACAGGTTCTCTTCTCGGTGGCATAAAGGTTTATCCCTACGATAAGCAACTTCCATAGAAATTTAGAATCCCTGCAATGGCGAGCGAAACGTTGGCAACAACCAATAAACATAAGCGACTTAAACCAGAAAGTAAGAAAACTTACATCTATAGAAATTGTCTGAGAAACGTAAAATATGTTTTAGTAATAACTAAAAAAAAAGTTTATTTACCGAGACAAGAAACGCACAGAAAACGGATACGTATGTAAAACCCTACATACCCAAAACTGCACAAGAAGAAATTTAGAATAAGGAGATGGATTGGGGATGGTAAAATTGAAAAGCTTTGGAAACGCGATTTAGTTTTAGCTTACGTAAAAGTATCAACAAAATTACAAACAAAAAACGTTTACAGCTTACGTAGATCCCAATAAGCTTATTACCAGCTAAATGGTAAGCTAAATCTTTGGAACACTTACAATTAGAACCTCCTTGACGATAACAGAACAGTCAAACATACAGCTCCTAAACACAGCACAGATCTAGAAATTATTAAAAAAAAGCTTAAAAATCTCCTGTGACAGATGAAGTACACACCGTGCTTCCAAAGTTCATAGACAATGGTGATATTGAATTTTTCACCAAGCTATTTACCACCACTTACAGAACATATATTATTCCATCACATTGGTTTAGGTCGGGCCTTTTAACTATAGCAAAAAACAAAACGGGAAACCGTTCAAACCATCAGTTTGATGAGCCATATTATAATATAAAGTATGTAAACACTGGAAATATCACTAAGGAACCATAAAAACACTTTCAGATCCAACCCAATTTATAGACGATAGTAGGTATGTAGGTAAATTGTATTTTATTCAAATTTTTGACGGTAACTTGAAAGCGATTAAACAACCTAGAAAGACCAATGACGGCTCAAACAACAAATAAAAATAGAAGGTGGTTTTAAATATACAACTGCTATTAGCTCTAAAATACGAAGGAACTTTTTTTTAAATTATTTACCTCGAGTGGGCGCAGCTTAGTTGGATGGTGAGTTGCCTACCAGGCCAAAGGTTCATGATTCAAATACTGGAAAACAACATCGAAAGTTTATAACCCTCGGAATAACCAAGGGTATGTGCACCAGAATAATTTTCCCAATTAAGTGTTTCTGAACATGAAACTATAGGTCCTCTGATTTTAACTAATAGTAGACAACCCGCACAACACGGGTGTAAGCGAGAAAGTGGGTAACGAGTATGGCACCACTAAATGAAGAATTATAAAATTAAAATGAAGAGTTAAGTGCGTTTTTATAAATGGTCAAATAAAATAAATGCACATAACAAAAATTTACATCTTTTGAGATAAATTTCTGCATTTTTATTTAACAATCGTTGTGAGAATTCTCGATCTTACAAGAAAAATAATTTAAAAAAATTAAATATTTTGGTGCTAATCTCGTGCCAGTAAAACAAGCGAGATTTTTTAAAAACAATTTTAATGTAAACACATAATAAAAATTCCCTTTATGACGTGTGCAACATTCAAACATGCGCTTAAAACAATTAAAGCACGGGGTGATTAATATGACGTAATATGCCTTTTATTGCAAGGTAATTCCTAACAAGTAATAGTAAATAAAACAAATGTATTACTTGGAATTTTACCTTATTTTGCTTCTGTAAATTTAGATTAAAAATTTAGTTATTTTTATACCATTAGCAATGTAAAATTTACTGAGTTTGGTCTTGCCCTCTAACAAAGACTAGAATAATCCAGATTTGTATTTTCAAGTATGACTAATGCGCAAATTGAAGTAAACAGATTAAAATTTAATTTAACATGAATTTAAAAAAATATACATTTTTTCTTGTTTGTTTGTACAGAAATTGATTTATTCATTGGTTCTGCCATGCAAGGAAGTAAGGCAATCACATGCGTCGATTCATATCGTGCATTAATTAGCACTCACTAAGATCTAGCCGATCTTTAGAGATATTGCGTTAATTTGCTATTACTAATTAGTATACTGTAATTACCAATGTTGCAACTTTTATTCAATTTAATTAATATGTGAGTCATTCAGTGATGTTAAATTACTGTGAGTTATTATACAGGCCCATCGGAAATAATTAATTACAACGTGACCACATAGGTAAGATGCCCAAATGAAATTTGATATTTAATGATGGTTATTCAGTGCAATTAATCAGTTGTTTGGATATTTCAATCATTTGCGTTCGTTGTTACTGACAGTAAAAGTTTATTTGTGTTTTACCTAGCACCTAGCGTGTAAGCGAATTTTATACGTTCAAAAAAACAAGTTCCTTTCATAGCTAAACAATGTATTCATCAAAGTGTCCGATAATAAGTTTTAGTAACAGTTAAAAACAAGATAATATAACCTCTTTTTTTAGATTATAAGAGGCATGCCATTTACAAGTGAACATTTATTATTATGGCTCAAGCATTACATTTGTAAAGAAAAGCCCACAAAATCCATTGCAAAACTGTCTCCGCAAACTGTGTAGTCAAAACTGTAGAATGTGGGCCATAGAGAATCCGCATAATTTTCTTTACACCCGATCAAAATTAAAGTTTGGGTGGCTGTGTAAAGAAGGCGAATTTTTGCCCCAATATAGTTTCATAATAAATGATAACATTTTGCAGCCATTTATTGATAGTCGCATAATGACATAAATNGGATTCTCAAACTTTTTAAATGTTGTACAACTTGAAAACAACAAAATACAAAATGTCCAAGTAATGAAAAAAATGAAAATTTAATCACTACGGGTACAATATTTATTACAAAGCTTCTAGTGATTAATTAAATTTAAGGAATTGAAAATAAATTTTGACGTTTTTGAACAAATTTTAACATTTTACTTAAAATCACGACAAATTCAAACTATTTCATCAAAAAGTAGACTCATACATCAATAATTTAAACACCATATGTATGTATCGAAAATCCTAGTTATTCTCATCCTATTTTGGATCTGTTGAGGTATATCGGGTCTTCTTGACCCCCATTATTAACGTTTAATATTTTCGTTTCTTAAATATTAATTTTGAAAAAAATATTTCACCATTTCTCTTTTGTTGTTGGTGGGAGGTTCATATACTAATATAACAAATACCATATTATTGTATGGATTTAAATGACTCAATACGCCTCCTATATCTGGGCGCCCGCTCAAGTATTCTTAGTGAGACTAGCGATTTTACATGCTTGAGTTTTAAGAAATTAAACAAAACATAAAAAAATATGTTATTGGGGGGCAAGGTTGGTAGACCTACATATTTGTATTTCCTGTCAATATGTCATATATGTAGGTCTACCAACCTTGATTGGGGGGTATTGCATTTTCCATATTGGATAAAAAATTTTATGGGAAATGGAAATTTGAAAAATATCAACGAAATTTGATCTTGGATCAGAATGACCTAAAAAAGTTCTTCATTGCGCTTATTTACTTAACACAAACTTTCAGTTGCCTAAAGAAATAACTCTTAATAATAAATCGATATCCTAGTGCTAGATTATCAATACCTAAGCTATATACCACTGAATACGTAATGATGATCCGTTCGTAACGTTATTGCAGAAGTAAAAAAGAGGCAATTTGCTGAGTCATAAAAGCCCTAGCACAAAGGAAAATATGTTATCGACACTTTGCAGATATAAATTAATATTGATAAGCGTTCCGTATGTATGTATAAATAGCTCAATTTCTGTGCAAGCGGCACGATCAGATAAGTGTGGAGTTTATGAACGATTAACGATGTACATTTGCAGGAATATGCTGCGCTTGAAATCTGCAAAGGGTGCAAAACATTTTTTTTTATTAAAACTCCCTAAATCATTAGAGTATTTAACACAAATTTTGAAATATTTATTTACTAGGAAATTGATACAAAAAACTAAAAAATGATGCGAGTAAACTACCATTTTCAGCGATTTTTACTCAAAAACTATTCAGTTATAAGATCCTATAAAACTAATTTTATGTTTTTTATTGTATTCGTTTAGTCTGTCGAAAGGACGCAAGAAAATTGGTATCCACACATACATACACAAAGACATCATGACAAAAATGGTAAATTCTCGTTCAAAGAGTTTTAAAACGCCGACATCTAATGAAATCTCATTTTTGTTTTGCACGATTACTGTACTTTCTTTATTGGGGAAAGTGGAACTGCACATTTTTTAACCTTAAGTAATAGATTTTATTAAAATAAGCAATGAATTAAAAAAGTTCGCAATTGCATTCACATACACACTAACAGGGATGGAAGCGTCAAAACAAATGAACTAGTTTGCGTTGTCCCGATTTGTTGCAGCAAGCCTTAATGTTTAGGGAAATGATGCTGGTTCAGGAGGGAGCTATTGGAATTCCTGCCATCTGTCAGGATCACAACTTTTCCAATAAGGATTCATTTAATTGGATCCTTGAATTTTTTTTCCTTTAAAACGGCCCGATTTTTCACAATGCATAACTAATGATCATGAAAAAGTTATTTTAAAAATAACTTATAATATTTCATAACGAAAAGTATTCTTAAGCGATTAGTTAGTTAAATTAGTTTAGAACGAGATTTATTTTTAATTTATTTAAGTCACAAGTGTTGGAAGATTTGAAAAATATCGTTTAATTACTGTATTTGTTAGGATATATCTGGTTATTGACTACTAATCAATTCTGCTGTGTTAATTTTAATGTACTATGGTATGTATAGTTCAGATAGTTACTGAGTGAAAACTTATTTTATAATCGTATAAATCATACTAAACCAGGTTTATATCGGCGTTTGGTTTATTATTCTATGATTATTATTTTAGGAGATATAAGCTCTTAAAAGAAGCATACTTGAACGGAGTGCCCAGGTATAAGAGGCGTATTGCATTAAGTAATTTGTTTGAAAAAACTCTCAACGGGCTTTTACTCCAAAAACTCTTACTTGGTTATTTGCATGCGTTTACTTTTATTTACTTTATACACACTTTCATTTGTTAACTGAAATGCATCTCATATTTTTAAAATTTAATAGAATTTATTGCCAAATTATATCTTACTTTTTATACTAATAATAAAATCGTTTACGAATCACTAAATTAGATTGTTTAAAAAATAAAATTGCAAATAAAATACAAATCACAATAATATTTTACCCACCAATAATAATAAAAACAATCATTCGCTGCTAATAAAACTTTACAACGAGATTCACATTGTATATCATTACGAGTTTAATATTATAAATATAAATCATTACAAATGTGTTTCGCCAATTTTATTTTCTTGATACTCCTATAATTTATGATTAGCGCTTTATATTTTGCCGCAACTAAAGATAAAATCAAAGGATTTTTGTAGCCAAAAAAATTTTTTTTTCTGTGTGTGTGATTTTATGAAAATGACACGCGTGTGCTTCGAGTTGAAAATTAGTACAGAGAATGGGGAGGAAAATTTTGCTAATGAACTTGTGTTTCAAGGCGTGATTAATTTTACGCAATTATATTTTGCCAGAAAAAAAAAATGAAATAAAATTCAACCACATTATACAGGGTGAACATAAAATTTGAAAACGGTCAAAATCTTGAGAAATATACTTGCAATTAAGAAAAATAAATATACGTGATTAATAATTTTAAAAAATCTATGTATTTATGCTTAAGTATAGCGTCCCACTTTCATTTTTTGCGGGTGAAAAAGCAATTGTGAAATTTTAAATAGAAACCGCCATTTTTAATTGCAGATTCAGGTTATGCGGTAAAAAATTTAAAACTTTTACTTAAAACACTTTTTTGTTATCATATTAGGTGGCGCTGTAATTACAGGTAAAAATTATCGTAAGATTTGTTTTTTCGGTGATTATAGCGCCACCTTCAATAATTACAAAACTAATTCACTAGCAAAATTTATGTATTTTCTGCAATAAAACGTGGAGATTTCCTCTTGGAAATTTAAAGTTGTACACAAAGGGCAAACGTACATTTTAAAATAAACCTCCACTTTTTATTTTAGATTTTTTAGATTTGAATTGGGTAAAAAAAATTGGCAGTTATAGGGACTGCCGATAGAAGTAAAAAGCATGTCGGTGACGCGAACGCACGAAATTTCACCCATACAAAAAGCGTCTTACACGCACAGCACCCGGTCGCTGCGCGTGCGCCAGTCATGAGCATGTCGGTGACGCGAACCCATAAGATTTTCCCCTACCAAAAAGTGCCCAACGCGGCTGAAGAAGTTTTCACTCCAAAAATACATAAATTTTTCTAGTACCAATAGTTTATAATTATCGTAGGTGCCGCTGTAATCACAGATAAAGCAAATCTTGTAATAATTTTTTCCTGCAACTACAGCATCACCTAATGTGATAACAAAAAATGTTTTAAGCAAAAGTTATATATTTTTTTAATAGTTAATGAATCCGTGATCAAAAATTGGGGTTACCATTTACAATTTTAAAGTTGGCACCCACCCCCTTTTCCATCCCCAAGGGCGACGCTTTACTTTAGCATAATTGTTTTAAATATTAAACAAGTGTTTTTTTAATTGTGTATTGTGTATTTCTTTAGATATTTGATTGTTTTTTTTTGTCCACCCTGTGTGATGAGTCTAGTTGAATAAATTTAAAAGATCTTGTTGTATACAGTCTATTTTGAAATACATTTAAATAATCTAGTTGAGAATGTTTAAATAGCTGCAAATTGATCATTTGTACGAGTATTAACTACTTTAATTATTTTTACAGCGTTAATCTTTGCGTTATTAAAAAAAATCTAATTGGAAAAGTTTGCAATTTAATTACCTAATTAATTTAATTAAAATTGAAAAATTAATAAAAAGTGCAAATTACAAAAGTTTACGTTTTAGTTCTTTTTATGTTAACATAAAAGACCAGTGTTAACTAAGATTTGTATAAAAAAATTAAAAATTTAAGTGAGAGTACGTTCAGCAGTGGATATAGATGATGGATGATTTCATTTCTGGATTATGGAGTGAGCTTGATCGTGACTTGCTTGCAAATATTGTGCTATTAGCCTAAAAATTGTGATTATAAAATCAGCGAAATTCCTAGTGTTAGGAAGCACACTTGAGTGGGGAGCCAGGTGGCGGAGGCTTGTTAAGCTAAGGTCTAAGGTATCAGTGTTTCGGGAACAAATCCGTCGCCTATTTGTGTTTTCAAGTTAACAAGTCAGTAAAGATGGCTTCCAAAAGCAAATTATTGTGAAAAACTTTAAAATTTCCCAAAAATAGAAATTTTTTAAACAAACATTTTTATCAAATAAATTTAACATTGGGACATTATCATGTTTTAATATGTTAATAAGCATTAAATTTTCTATATTGGGTGTAAATTGCATTATAATCGATAGGGTGAGAATCCGGAAAATATTTATTATTAAATAAATAAATAAATTATTTAAACAAAAAAATTTCTTGTTCCAAATATTAAAAAAAAAATTTTATTAGTTTTTTGTAATTGAAAATTTAAAATGAGTACATTTTTCGATATAAAAAAATTATATATTTACCCCAGAAAAACTTTTTCTATATACAGTCGAACTTTCATAACTCGGACTTCTATAAGTCAAATTTTTCTATATCTCGATTTTTTCACAAATTTTTGCATCAAGATCGCATTTTATGGATATTTCTGTAACTCGAATTTCCATATGTCGAGATTTTTTTGGGAACTATAATTATTCAACTTAGAGAAGTTCGACTGTACATACTACTATAATTTTAAGAAAAGTAACCATAAGAAGAGAACTAATTAAAAAAAAATCATGACTACATTACTTATTTTTACTACGCAAAAATTTTAAATAAGATAAAATAAAAGAAAATACAGTCGAACTTCCATAACTCGAACTTCCATAAGTCAATTTTTTTGTACCTAGATTTTTTTCGCAAATTTTGCATTAAGATCACATGTTGTAGTTAATTCTGTAACTTGAATTTTCTATATCTCGATTTTTTTAGTGAACTATGATGATTCGACTTAGGGAAGTTTGACTGTTACCAATTTTTTTTGTTTTATTTTATTTAAAATTAGCTTTTATGAAGTAAAATTGATAAACATATATATATCCCCATAAATCGTAATAAGATCCAGTCCACACAAAAGAGAAAAAAAAGTAACTTACAAAATTATCGGCGAGAGACTAGGGGATGATAGCAGGAAACATTTTTCAGAACAGAAAAAAAATGCGTACACAAAAGCCGCGTCGCGCGCGCTATCTTTTTTTCCTACTTCCTCCGCGTCTTTATTTACTGTGTGCCCTTTATTCTGCGGAAGTATTTTTGCGCGGCGCTCGTGGAAATTCCAGATGCGTCCCTTCTGAAGCCCTGAACAGACGCGAACGTACTGAAAACTGACTCCTGCGTGTCCTCCCACTGCTCCTGCACACCACAACCCGCCATCATTTTAATACCACTACTGCAAGTCTTTAATGGTGCGTTCTTGCAAAAAGGATATCTCGAATTAAATGATTAATTTGTTCCCAGATTCGCATCAAAAATTTAAAAAATAAAATAAATAATGTTTAAACTGGCTAGCTCATAGATAATTAATCAGTAGGCTAGGTTAAAGTTTTAAGGTGATAATATTCTAGCCTCAGGTTCGATTCTTGCAAAGCATTGGTCGCCACATAGGAGTGAATTGTATACGTTTTAAAATTTTGGATAATGACGAAAAGCTATATTAGTTAAATTAAGTTTAAAAAAATTGAAGTGAACTCTTTTCCATTAGCAAAAAAACTTCACCCAATAACCAAAGAAAATCACAATTTACGAACATTTTTTTTTGAAGACATGGGATTTTAGCAACGTTATTTTCTGACGTCGTATTCAACACTTTTCTGCAGAGCGATTTTATTAATTTTTAAGTCAATTATAAGAGTAATAAGTTGACAAGAAAATGTAGCTTCCGGTTCGATTTTTGCAAAGGATCGGTCGCCACATAGGAGTGAATTGTATACGTTTTAAAAATTTGGATAATGACGAAAAGCTATATTAGTTAAATTGAGTTTAAAAAAATTGCAGTGATCTCTTTTCCATTAGCAAAAAAACTTTACTCAATAAACAAAGAAAATCACAATTTACGAACATTTTTTTTTGAAGACATGGGATTTCAGCAACGTTATTTTCTAACGTCGTATTCAACACATTTCTGCAGAGCGATTTTATTAATTTTTAAGTCAATTAAAGAGAAATTAGTTGACAAGAAAATGTAGCCTCAGGTTCGATTCTTGCAAAGGATTGGTCGCCACATAGGAGTAATTTGTATACGTTTTAAAAATTGGATAATGGCAAAAAGCTATATCAGTTAAATTGAGTTTAAAAAAAATTGAAGTGAACTCTTTTCCATTAGCAAAAAAACTTCACCCAATTACCAAAAAAAATCGCATTTTATGAACATTTTTTTTTTTTAAGACATGGGATTTCAGCAACATTCTTTTCTGACGTCGTATTCAACACATTTCTGCTGAGCGATTTTATTAATTTTTTAAGCCAATAATTAAGTAATTATTTGACTACAAAATGAGCTTAAGAGCATAAAAGTTTGAGTAATAACATCCAAAGAAAATCGCAACATTTTTTTCGATATGGGATTTCAGCAACGTCCTTCTTGCGCCGTGTTTAATACATATAAATCGGGCGATTTGCGCAGGAGATATTTATTTAAGGTCTTTTTAATGGTGCATGAATAATTTAGGAGATTCATCCTGAAGTAATTGTCCTAATATACGAATTAAGATATCTATGCTTATCAATTTGATAAATAAGGTATTGACTGTAATTGCGAAATTACATTAAATTTTAACATATCCATGGATACATAATTTTCTTTCCCGTACCCTATCTCAAATCTTTATTTTTCATTATGCATCCTTCCAGTACTAATTTTACATTTATTCCATTTTTCCTAGGAAAATCGATAATTTGCATATATGTACCTATCGATAATGAAATTTCATTGAAATTTAATTATTACATATAAGTATTAAATTAATTTAATTTGATGAAATTTATTAAAATTAATTTTTGTGTAAGTACACAAAAAGCTTTGCGTGTTTAATTTGCAATTTCATTTGGAATCCACAAAAAGTTCAAATGAATTATTTGTTATGACATAATTAGAGCACGTTATGTGGTGGCATGGCGTAAAACATTTATGCAACGTGGTTGTAAACTCTATTGCATAAAAATATTACAGTTTATACAGTGCGTCCAAAAAGTATTGAACAAATAACATTTACTTGGGTATAATTATCTAAAGAAGTGGATCATTATAGCGATAGTTGGATAAATTTAAACAAATTTTACTAAAATAACTGCGACTGTGTTCAAATTTGAGCAATTATATCACATTCTGCAAACCCCCCCCCCCCAACCCCAAACGCTTTAGAAATGTTCATGTGGCCCTCGGAGGAAAAAGTTTGCCGACTCCTGCCATAGACACATAACCAACGTTATTGGCGATTCAAATTAACTTTTTCCGCCATATTTTATTGCACATGGTGGGTAAAATAAGGTTATGACAGGTTTTAATAATAGTAACCCGAAGTTTTTTTGTGAAATTTTCTGTGGCTGGGCCGTTTTCTGGGTGTTTTCTTATATTTGGTGAATTTGTATACATCGTTTAAATATGTAAACACATATAAATAAAATAAAGTACCCACCATGGAGTGGTACAATCCCCGGTAGAGGGCGTATCGCTTAGCTTGTATCGCGTATAGTCACGGAAAATGGAAGAAAAAGAGTGCCTAAAAAACTTGCGACCTTGATTCAACGTTTTTGTTAAGTATTTTTCGGACGCACTGTATAACACACATTGAATCACACGCAAAATCATTTCGTTCCATTTTCAACAACGAATTTATATTAAAAAAAAATGTGAAGGCCGTAAAACCATTTATTTGTTGATTAAAATATTAATAATTTAAAATACAATTTCCATTAAAGAAAATTTCACAAATTGTCGCTTCGTTATAAAAATTAATTCCCAAGAATTTTAACTTTCAATACGCGCGCATTTTCTTTTCGCAGAATGAAGGATTAAATCACCCCAAACGAATATTATTTGAGCACTTGAATTGTTGACTGTATTACAACATAATCCCCATTTAAGTGGTAAACAAAGCAATAATTATAAGCTAGATTTTCGTGCTTACTATTATACAGTAAGCTCCACTTTTCAATTTTTTTTTGACTTGATTTAAACGGTAAAAATGAACCGCTGACATTCCGATGAATTTCACCTTGCGCTCAAATAAATTTCCAAAGCAAATAAAGCTTCCCAACGCGAGCATCCCGCAGGATTTTTGTTCTGATTAACATGCGCTTGGATGACACTTAAAATACCGAACAAAGAATTTATTTAAAAGGATTCACAGTTTGTTTGACTTGATTTTTTTTTTGCGAATTGCGGCTATTTTAAAAGCTCCCGGGCGAAAATGAAAAAATTTCAGAGAAATTGAGAAAAACTAAATATTTAAAATATATACAGGGAGTTTATTTTTTCTGGAATCACCCTTTATCAATTTTTGAATGTCGCGCCATATCCAATTAGTGATGGCTGTCGGAAGAGATAAAAGATAGCTTTTTAACCAATCAACAGAAAATTAATTATTTAGACTTTCGCGACTGAGGTAGATGTAAGTTTTCTTACTTTCGGGTTTAACAACCAATAAAAGTACGCGACTTAAACCCGAAAGTAAGAAAACTTACACAGAAAATTAATTGTTAAAATTTAATACCACGGAACCACGAGACTAGCTGGAGAAATAAATTCAATAAAATGTTCTTAAAATTTTAAATTTTGAAAAAATGATAATAACAAATTTTTTTGCAAATTTAATTCGACCAATATGCAAATATTTCAAGAAGGATCTAGTTTATGGAAAAAAATTTAGAGTACAAAAGTAAATATTTTTTCTTCTTTCGAATTTAAGACGCGTGTCATTTTTTACATCGACTCAAGTAGCGAAAGCTTAAATTCTAGAGTACAAAAGTGTTTATCATTAAATTTTTAAAAAGAATTGTTCTACCATTTATCAAAATTTACAACTCAAGAACTCATCGTTGTTAATTGCTAAGCAAAATTTTTAGTGAAATTATTCAAATTGCAGAAATAGAAATAAAGAATAATTTGTCGTATAAATAAATAAATTTAGATTACAAATTTTATAATTAACTTTTTCTTTATTTTAATTTTGTAACGAGTGTTGAATTATATTTTTCTCGGTTATGTTACTTCTTTGGTTTTTATTGAGGTTATACGTCCATTAAGGTTCAGAGTTTTTCGTCCTTCACTTATTTCTTCAATTTTCATATCTTTATAGCTCCCGAACATCCTGAAATCGATTCTGTAAACCTATTATGCACATCTGGGCGATTTACGGCGCGTTTAATACGGAAAATAAATTTTTCATAGAAATGTGGCTAAGTTTCGATTATAGTTTTTTGAAAATCCCTTTATATGACGTAATAAAAAGTAAATTATTATTTTGAATATTTTTAGAAAGTTTATTACAAAAAAATATAATATTATTATCGATTTGCATATAATTTTCTAAAAAAAAATTAAAAAAAATAAAAAAAAAAAAAATAAATAAATAAATAAATTAAATAAAAATAAATAAAAAAAGTTATTTTAAATATGTATGTCTCACCGATCTCAATTTACTTTACGTTTCTCAAAAAGTGCATCAAAGCAGTACGCCATCGCTTTCAATTTAATGTTGTCCCACAACGGCAAGCAACAAGAAAATTAATAATTATCAGTACGAACAGGAAGCTAAAATTTATCACATTTACCTAATATATACATAAAACTAACGCCGGAAATTTTAAAGCTTATAAACAAAATTACCAAAGTGCATTAAAATAATCCTCGTTTGTTTTAATTAAAGAACACATTTGAGTTGTCAAAAGTAAATTTTGATAAATTACTATAAAAAATGTAATATAAAAACAAATAATAATAATAATAATAATAATAATAAGCAAAATAATAATAATAGCAAAAGCAGCTGACGCCAAGATAAAAAATAATAATAATAAAAAATTTAAATGAAAGTCGCGTTTTGACCACACCCCCATTTTTTGCTTACTTTTGAGTTTAAGTCGCATAATTTTATTCATTGTTTTCAACGTTTCGCTCGCCATTATTTGGAATAAACGACTTAAACCCATACTTCCCATAATGGTGAATAAAATATTGGTTGGTAAATCTACATGACTTACAACCACGTAGTCCATTTATATCAATTCAAAGCTTACATACAAAATTAAAATATTATATTAGTTTTGCAATGTCGCAACGGTGAAGCAGTAAGTTTTAGTTCAAATGATCCTGGGTTCAACCCCTGCGCGCTGGGTTTTCATTTGTTATTTGGAAAAAAATAATGTCAGCGACTTTCTAATCTAAACTAAGTAGCTTTAACACTCATACATGAGACCATTATTAATACGAAGCTCGCAGTCGACAGCTAGTTAGGGATCGTAATAAATGCAATAATTATGTTAGTTTATACATTTTCTTATTAGTCTTTGTTTAATTAGAATTGCCACTAATTAATGGTAATTAGCTTTATACAATTATCGAGACAAGAGTTATAAATAATTCAGCTAGAATTTCAATTAACATGCAGTCCATAAGATGTTGTTAAAGTCGGAGCACGCACGCAAATATTCTTGAGGTTTTGAACTTAATTGGTAAAATGATCCCTCCGATTAGACAAAACCTATTTTGATATACCGCCTCTTAGTTTGCTCCATTAACAAATTTACACCCCGAACTAAAACTACAAGAGAGCGCGCAGTTTTTGATATTAAATTTTTTTTCATCAATTTTAAATGAAATTTCCTTTATAAATATTGGGTTTTCAAGTTATGCGCTTTAAACAATGTTCGCTGCGCTCATGATCGTATCGATATTCTTGTAATAACCGGTCGGAAAATGCTGGGAACAAATTTGGGAATTTAATCCCCTGGAAAACTCGATATTTTTATCCATTCTTGTACGTGGCACAATCAAATTCAATGGATTTATTTATGAAATTGAGTTGGTATCTGGTGGAAATTGGCCTTATATAAGATTCAGAACGATTTTTCAGCTAAACTAATAGTACAGCAATATACAGAGTGTACTAAAAAGTGTGTTAAAATGTAAATATTAATAATTCAGAATGGGTATGTAATTGTAACAAATTTAATATTGTAATGGGTGTGAGGCGTCGTTACAAGAAAAGTTGAAAAATCACTTTATTTCCTAAACAATGGTTGCATACAACTAAAGCGCCTTAAGCGCTGCAACACAGTGACTCGCTGAGTACATAACTTGTTAGAAGCGCTTTCAGCGCTGTGCTGCAGCGCTCGACTATTTTTGCAGCGAAATAAATTTACGCCTGATTGCAGCGCTTTATTGTTGTTCATTTTTGTTTACGTTATTAGACCGATGTCCGATGTCAAATATACGATACAGTTTACGTTGGTAGTAGTGACATTAAAGTGCATTCAGCGAAGCAAACCTTTTGTTATTAAGCGCTTTTATTCAGCGCTTAAGTACTTTTTGTTCTCTGGGGTTCCACTGGATTCTTTCGAATTTCCTTTTTTCCTAAGGTCATGCGGTATGGTGAACAGAGGTTTGTGGTCTCCGGTATCTATGATATATTCAGTGAAGGGCGCAGAGTGCTATGGAGAACTCTCACCCGCTCTACTGTTTGTGACGTATTAAGGTTCAACGGATCTTCACGACCCGGAATTGGAAAAAAAATTGTCATATCTGATTAAGGGGTGGGTGGGGGGTCCATACATCAATATATTCAACTCTATTTACTTGTATGAATCCCCCCACCCGACCTCATACTATTTGTGACGTATTAAGGTTCATCGCATCTTCACGACCCGAATTTTGAAAAAATATTCGTCATATCTGATTAAGAGGTGGGTGGGGGGTCCATACATCAATATATTCAACTGTATTTACTTCTATGGATCCCCTCACCTGCCCTCATACCATTTGTGACGTATTAAGGTTCATCGGAGCTTCACTACGCGAAGTTTAAAAAAAAAATCGTTATATTTGATTAAGGGGTGGGTGGGGGTTCCATACATCAATATATTCAACTCTATTTACTTCTATAGAAGCCCTCCACCCGCCCTCCTACTATTTGTGACGTATTAAGATTCATCAGATCTTTACGACCCGAATTTTGAAAAAAAAATTGTCATATCTGATTGAGGGGTGGGTGGGGGGTCCATACATTAATATATTTAACTCTATTTACTTCTATGGAACCCCCCACCCGCCCGCATACTATTTGTGACGTATTAAGATTCATCGGATCTTCACGACTCAAATTTAGAAAAAAAAAATTCTTCATATCTGATTGATGGGTGGTTGGGGGGTCCATACATAAATATATTCAACTCTATTAACTTGTATGGAGCCCCCCACCCGCCTTCATACTATTTGTGACCTATTAAGGTTTAACGGATCTTCACGAACCTTATCTTAGGTTTTATTTTGAAAATAAAACGTAATTTTTGTTTTAAAGGTGGGTGAGGATCCATACATCAATATATTCAACACTACAAGATCGGAAAGAATGTACAAATGTAGTTCTTAGGGTCGTAAATGAAGACGACTTACGACGCCTCATGTGTGAAAAAAAACCATCGCCAAAACATTTAATTTGCAAATCTCAACTCAAAAGACACAATCAATGGTGGTATCTAAAGCTCCCATGCGATGTAAATCGAAATATCCAGTGAGAAAAACAACAAAAAGACATTGGAAATAACATGTCGAGAAAATGGGAGAAAAGACAGAAAAACGAAGCAGATGTTTCTAAACGTTTCTTTTTCCGGGAAGTCTAAATTTTAGACCAAACACGAAACGATCTCACATCACTGTCGCAAAAAAAAACTAAGAAGATAGAAAATAGGGCCAAGCCGCGATAAAATACGTGTATGTAGTCTTTGGTTTATCGCTTTTTGGCATTAAACTGTTGAGATTCATAAAATACGCGAAGTTTTACTTCGTGAGTATGCATGTTGCTCTTATTGCTGCTGTTAAGGATGTCTGGATTCCGGGGGCGTAGGGGGGGCTAATTTAATAATGGGGGGGCTAATTCTATTTTCGGAAGAATCTGTCTAAAATATAATAAAACATTTTGATGCAAAATATGTGCGGAGATAGTTATTTTGCGTAATCCAACGCAAATTTGCACCATCACCAGCTCACGTAAAGCTTCTCCTTGAAGGACAGGGGGGGCTGCAGCCCCCTAGCCCCCCCCTCTGGCTACGCCCTTGCTGGATTTTTAATCCAAACAAATCACTTTTGACCATTTAACGTTTGTGTAGTTCTATTGAGGTTGAGAGAATTCTGTTCATTTATACTTCACATATAATAGATGTGATACGAGTAGTTGAAATATTCGTTTTTTTTTTGTTGAAGAAAATTTTTGGTTTTCTAATTTATTTTTTAAAAATGTGATAAAGTAATATTTTAGCCAAAAATTAAAAAGTAAATCTTTAATAATTTGTTCCCTCCTTTAACTGTACAGCTTTTACTTCTACACTTTTACCAACGTTAGGTTAGTGTTGCTATTTTAAAGTTGAAACTGTTTTTATGGTTTAACTGTTATTGAACAAATTTAATTAATCAAGTTAAATCGATCAGGAAAACTTCACTTTATACACTTTCCATTAATTGCAAAATCATTTCGTTACTTCTTTGATTAATTAGCTTTTTATAAAATCATTTGGAAATTTCAAAAAGTTTATTGGAAAATTCCCTTGATCCTGACAGCCGCTTTATCTCCCAACAACAAATGTACATGAAAAAGATCAGTATTTGTTTGCTAAACACAAAATTGATAACGAAAAGTGCAAAAATTCACTGAGATCATCGCGGCAAATCTTACCAATCATAACGGTTGAGAGAGTTTATGAAAAAAATATTATTTTTAAAATTTACTTATTAATATTAACATATTATAAACATAACAATTTCCAAAATTTTCTGTAAACAAAATTTTTAATTTAATTTTTATTAAATTTCTTCTAATAAACGCTGCGGGAATTCTTCAACAAACAAATTTTGCGCAAGCAAGCGAATAAATTATTATTATTTTTATTTTTTCCCTTTTTACTGTCGTCCTCGTTGTATAACTAATAAGAAATAAGTTGTGCAATTGTTCGCATAATGGCAGGGGATTATTGTAGTAAATGTATGCAAGAACACTAGTGTGTTGTCAGGATATAACACTGCCCTGTCAGCCACAACGGTTTTCCTTTACATAATTGGAAATTCATAACACTCCCATTTGGATAAATGGAGGA
>JARJDX010039402.1:0-16473 GCA_030264735.1 Gymnusa sp. GC000175
TACTTCATGCTTTCTTGGGGATTATTTTTTCTTTCATCCTTCCTACTAGTAGTTAATGCAGCTTCAGTTTTATGTGGAACCCAGATCATGCAGCTTAATCAACTCTTCTACCACCTCTAGAGTTTCATTATCTTTCGTCATTCTTTCTTCTTTTGTCTTTGCTGTAGCCAAGTCATTACCATACGTTATTAAGTGAATTCCTTTTGGTAATAGTATGTTTTCTTTACTATTCTATTATTCCAAAGTGCCTATCACCGAAACCATTTTAATCAACGCCAAAAATATTGAACAAGTCTAATCCTTAAAATATCTGGGTACTCTCATCAACTCGCTATGCAAGCTGAAGTGGAAGATACGTTCTAAAAGAGAACAGTCCAGGAAAACATTCACCAGTATGAGGCAGTTTTTACCAGCCTTGACCTGTGCTTGGAGCTCAGAGTACGCTTAATCAGATAATATATCTTTAGTATGTTACTATATGAATGCAAATGTTGGACTCCACCTTGTAACTGAAAATAAAATTGAGGATTTCGAGATGTACTTATACGCCGTATGCTTCAGATCTCATGGGCCCAACGAGTTACAAACGAAGAAGTACTCAGACGATTGAATAAGTCGAAGGAATAGAATACCACTATTAAAGAGAGTAAAACAAGATACATAGTCCATGTCGTAAGGGGCGATAGGTACGAAGTGCTGAGACTGATAATTGAAGAAAAAATTCAAGGAAAAAGATCTGTTGGAAAACGTCAAAACTCTTGGTTGAAAGACCTATGAAAATGGTTTCGGTGCACGTTAATTAAAATCTTCCGAGCTGCTGTATCCAGAACATTGTTAGCCATATGGATCGCCAACCGTCTGAGGAGAGGGCGTGATTGTTATAAAACTTTTTTTTTAAAGAAAATTAAATTTTGTATTAAAAAGCTCGAAAAGCTCAGTTTTTATAGTTAATTCTTGAAATGGCAGCTTTTCGCGGAGAAGGCTACAGGCGGACTTAGTAAAGAAAGATATTTTTAACTCGTAAATAATTTTTTTTTAAAAGATTCTTCATAAGTTTTGTTAGTTTTGTAAACAAATTGATAACAAAGACCCACTAATAGAATATTAAGATAAGCTAGATAGCTTTCAAACAAACGACCAGGAGGGGGTACAAAGGGCCTAATGAGGCTAATAAGTGCCTCAATCACTTAAATCCAGAACAAACGATCCAGTATTCTCTCTTAGAAAAGTAAATATAATATGCAGTTACGGAACAATAAATACAGACATTACACACTGCATCCAGATTGTTGAAATGGAGAGAGCTGACTGGGGTAAAAGGAAGAGTGTACAAGGGAGCAATAAGTCCGGCTATGACTTATGG
Organism: Gymnusa sp. GC000175; assembly: GCA_030264735.1. Lineage (NCBI taxonomy): Eukaryota > Metazoa > Arthropoda > Insecta > Coleoptera > Staphylinidae > Gymnusa > Gymnusa sp. GC000175. Next base: position 1,364 of record JARJDX010039402.1, read on the forward strand.
GGTCGAATGCTGGCCACTAAAGAAGCAACAAACAGAGAAACTACATTCTGCCGAAATGAGAATGTTAAGATGGGCGAGTAGTGTCATAACTAAAGACCACATATGTGGAAGCTTTAAAATAAAGCCGCAACATAGATGGAATGGCCATGAAATGGGGGGGCCGCCTGAGCACATGACCAGAAAAGTGTTACAAATAAGCGGGAGAACCAAAGGCCATGATCGACCACGACTAACGTGGATATCGACAATAAAGAAACATATAGGAGATGTCCAATTAACACAGGAGACCAGGAGACACAGTTTAAAACATTCTGGATATTGCGACTCCAAGTAAATGGGAATAATAAGGAAGAAGAAGAATATTTTCCACAAGGAAGAGGAAGAAAACGAAACTCGGTACACTTTAATTTAAAATATTGCGGTAAAAAATTGCAAAGAGTGAAAAGAATTTTTTTTATCTAAAATAATATTATATTTTATTTTGAAATTTTCAGTTGAGTTTAAGGAAAAAAGTTAATCTTAACCCGCCCTGAATATCGCATTATATTGAAATAAACTTCAACAAATGTTATTAACAATTTGAATACCATGATGTAATTTAAGTACATCTTTGCTTACTTTTAGCATCATATCACCGATCTACCTGACTTTCTGTTTATCATTTAGGTAAGAAGGGCCAAAAGTATGTTTTATAAGACCGGTGTTTATTACATGTTTTTCTTTTAAATTAGGATCTTAAACTAATTTTTTGTTCGTTATCATTAGTGTTTTTAATAATTTTGGCTATAAAATTTCGAAACGAGACCAAAATACATTTTAAATGTAAACACGGAAGCAATTTAATTTTATTAGAAGATAACAATTAATTTGTATTTTATTGATTTTGTAGTTATTTGATGAGTTTATTAATTCCACAAATTAGTCCAGTGCAGTAACAACTATTAGTAAGAAAATTTGTTGCTTATTGCATCTATTAAACGAAGAATTTTATTGAATCTGGGATACTTTAGTCGTAATTCAGTGTATAAATAAACACCAATTGATATGGCATGTACATGATGAACTGTGAACTTATTTAACCAGTGATAACAACAACTTATTCAGAAGATTCTTTTATTAGTACGTTTCGAAAATGCACAAAATATACAGCCTTTTGTTGTGTTCCGTGCTCTTCGCTTTCACTGGAGCAATTCCAGAATCACTTTTGTACGATTATAAACTAAGCAAAGTTTTAAGAAGTGGCGATGATGTTTCTACAAAGGAAATACAACTTAAAATTCCAATTATATTTTATGGAATTCGCTACAACTCAATTTTTGTAAGTAATAAATATATTTGATATAAATTCAAAAATTTTAAAAGAAAACGTCTTTTGCAAAAATCTTTATAGTCACTAAAACTTTCAAAAGTTAAAAATTGTTCCTAGAGCAGGAAAAGTTTTTAAAATAAAATAAATTTGAGACAAAATAAGAGAAATTGGAATTTAACAAAACAAAAATTTTCTTATTTTGTAATTTATTACTGAAGATAGCTTTTAATAAGAGTTAAAAGGTCATAATTTATAATAACTTTGAAACAACGATGCATTATTAGGGTTATTGATCTTCAAATATCAAAAAATAAATTTTAATTTATAATTAATGTGAAAAAAATATTTATTAAATAGTTTGTACCCATTTTTTAAATTATAGGTCAAAAACCTTCAGTAATCATTTTTTTATCGCATAAAATTGGGTTACAATTAATATTTTTGTATTTACTTTTTTAGATAAATTCAAATGGAATCCTTTCGTTTCACACCGAAATCCCAATATTTTTTAACATAGAATTTCCTTTAGATTACCCAATAATATCTCCTCTATATTCAAATGTGGATACAACAGGTGCTGGTGAAATTTCCTACTTTGAAACGGCGGATAAAAACTATCTTTCCCGTGCTACAAAAACTGTCACAGACTCGTTTTCATATGCTTCTGAATTTCGTACACGTAGCGTGTTTATAGTCACTTGGTCCAAAGTAGGGTACCACAGAAATGGAAGAGATAAGTTGAACACATTTCAAGTGGCCATATATTCAGACGGTGTTGATTCGTTTGTTGAATTTTTGTATCCTGAAAATGGTATACAATGGATTCAGGGGACAGGTGACCAATCTGGTTTGCCTGATGCTAGATCACAAGCTGGATTTATATCAGCTGATGGAAGATTTTTTACTTTACCGGGATCTGGAACAGATCAAGTGCGATATCTCGATCGGTATAATATCAACATTACTTTTTACATAATGAATACGATTTAATAATTTTATAGGAGATCAAATATGAATTTGCCAGGTCAATGGTTGTTCCGAGTGGGCGATCTTGATACCGATTCAAACGTTGAGCAACCCGATAGGCACAACAGTAACAGTGTAGATAAAATTATTCCAACAACTTGTTCCACAGCTACAAGTCATTGTCACACACAAGCTAAATGCATTGATTACGAACAGGGATTTTGTTGCGTTTGCAAAAAAGGATATTACGGAAATGGAAAGTTATGCATAAAAAAAGGTACCATAAGCAGCCATTATTGGGCAAATATTTAATTATTATTTTGCTAGATGTTCCTCTTAGAGTAAATGGAAAGGTTAAAGCAAATCTTAATGGTGAACAAGTTGAGAATTTAGATTTGCAATCATACGTTGTAATGTCCGATGCTAGGGCATACACAGCGATGTCAAAAATCCCAAATTCCATCGGTTTTGATGTACAATCTCTTCAGATTTTGGGGGCTACTATAGGCTGGGTTTTTGCAAAACCAGTAAACGATGCTCTTAACGGTTTTCAAATAACAGGCGGTATTTTTAATCATACTGCAACCATCACTTTCCCAAACACAAATCAAAAAGTTATTATCAGGCAAAAATATTTAGGCTTAGATGTTTTTGATCAACTTAAATTAGAAACTGATATTTCCGGCGAAATCCCAGCTTTACCCATAGATTCTAAGATTAATATAAATGAATATCAGGAACAATACACATTAACAGCTCCTGGAGTTGTGCAATCATTATCTACTCATATGTTTAAATATAATCATTTGGGAGAAGACTTTGAAGTTCCCTATCAAATTGATCAAAATTTTGTTTTTGACTATTGCAAGTTTGAGGAAATTCGTATTGGAACGACTTGGAGATTGAAAGTGGGTAAAAATTTTATCAGTTATGAAAGCAGAGAACAGATCATTCGTTTTGGCTTAAGCAACAAAATTGCACCTTTGGGAGGTAAGAAAATTTAAAACTCTAAATTCTCAGTCAACCTAATCATAAATGTTTAGATATAGACCCATGTGATGAAGGGCGTGCTACGTGTGGCCCTAACAGCTCTTGCGTCGTGGAAGACGATACTTTCCGATGTGTTTGTAATCCCGGTTACCAAAAACTTTATAAACACGACGAAGAAGTTTGTGAAGATATAAACGAATGCACCCAAGGTATTCATGATTGCGATTACAACTCTCAATGCATCAACGAAGTAGGAAGTTTCCGATGTTCATGCAATCCTGGATTCGAAGGAGATGGAAGAGTTTGCGAAAATGCCAGAAACTGCGAGAATGTAACATGCTATGAAAATGCTGAATGTGTTGAACGTGGTAATATTGCAATGTGTTCTTGTTTGCCGGGATTTACTGGTAATGGATTAACTTGCACGCCAGTTACAAGCTTAAGCTGCCACATAGCAAATAACTGCTCGCCATTTGGATATTGTTCTATAAGCCCTGATAATAATTTATATTCATGTTATTGCTTGCCTGAATATGAAGGAGATGGTTATATTTGCAATCCTTTACCTACCACAACTCAAGAATTTACTACTGAAATTCCAACTACAATGGCTCCAGAAAAAGGTGAACACGAAGTCGAAAGGTGTCTTTTAGGGGTGTGTTGGTGCCCGGAAGGTTTTATAAAAGATCCAACAACTAAATATTGCGTTCGAAATAATTCAAACACATCTTCTGTTAATAATAAACACGATGATGCACAATTAGGTAAATTATTTTTTTCTTATAAAATCAACAAAAATGCAAATTTGATATTGTAGAGGAAGCTCCCGAAGTTCAATGTTTTAATTCCATTTGTTTTTGCCCAAAAGGGTTTAAATTACAAAAAGCTACAAATTCTTGCGTGTCATTTTATAGTAATTTTCAGACAAAAGGAATTTCGGGAATTACTTGTACTGAAAGAAAAAATAAATTACATCAAATTTTTAATTCAATTAATTTCCAGATTCCTGCAATGTGTTAAATAATTGCGACTACAACGCTGAATGTTTGTTCCAAAATAATGGATATTACAAATGTTTTTGCAAGCCAGGCTTTGAAGGCAATGGAATACGCTGCAGAGAGTTGGAAATATCTTGCTCACAAAGTGATATTTGTGATATCCATGCAACTTGTACATATGACGAAGAATTAGCGATGTCGGTGTGTATATGTAATCCTGGTTATCAAGGTGATGGTACAACATGCCACACAATGCGTAAGAAAGTTAAAAAAAATACAACATAGTTCATTTTTATAATTATTCTTTAGCTAACTGTTCTAATGATGATGAATGTTTGGAAAATGAAGAATGCCGTTTTTCGCAATTAACTGAAGGATATGATTGTGTTTGCAAGGAAGGTTTAGTTCGTGACTCTCAACATCAATGCGTAAAACTTGAAGGAACATGCGGCGGAGGAAAATGTGTTGAAAACGCTGACTGTTTATACGACGATGAATATCAAACGTATTATTGCACTTGCAGAAAAGATTTTATAGGGGATGGAATTAGTGAATGTAAACCAAGACCCGTAGGATGCAACGTAATAAACAATTGTGGCCTTCACGCAAATTGTGAATACAATATGCAGCATAATTCGTTTGAATGCAAATGTTCAGAAGGATTTTATGGTGATGGATTTATTTGCTACTCAGAAAAGAATTGTCATATTGATCCCAGTCTATGCGATTCTCACGCTACTTGTGTAACTGATGCTAACAGAAGATATGCTTGTCAGTGTAATCTCGGATATAACGGAAATGGAAGTTTTTGTTACATGATTCCAAAACACGACGGAAACTTTTTATTAGTAAATCAAGGAGTGGCAACTTTAAAACTGCCCTTTGACTCTAGCAAAAAGGATGGAAAACCTATTCAAATTAAATATTTTCAATTATCAGTTGGGTTAGATGTTGATTGTTTTGCGGGAAGAGTTTATTGGAGCGATATTAATTTAAAAGCAATTAGAAGTGCATCGTACAATGGTTCAGAAAAAGAAGATTTTATTCTTACAGGTTTTGAAATTTTATTTTAATTGTTTTTAGTTGTAGGGCGTTAATCTTATTAAATTAAATTATTGTAGAAATTGGTTCTCCTGAAGGAGTAGCAGTTGATTGGGTTTCAAGAAATATTTATTGGACAGATTCTACGAAAGACACTATTGAAGTTGCCAATGTTGTTTCTAAATTGCGAAAAACATTATTTAGCACAGATTTGGTGAATCCAAGAGGCATAGCAGTACATCCACAAAGAGGGTAAAGTCAATTTTACTTTTTCCTTTAATGATGGTTATAACTAACATTAGTTATAGTTATAATTAAATACATTTAAATTAAGCCAAATGAAAATTTAAATTTTAGTAAAATCTTTTGGAGCGATTGGGATAGAAGCAGACCAAAGATAGAATGGGCTAATGCTGATGGTTCTGGAAGAGAAATCTTTTTAGAAGGAAACCAAAATGTCCAATTACCAAATTCTTTAACAGTTGATTTTTACACCGAACAACTTTGTTACGCTGATGCCGGAACCAAAAAGATAGTTTGCGTTAATATTGATTCAAGACAGACGCAAGTAATGGCTGTCAATTGTACTTATCCGTTTGGTATCGCGGTTACCAATGAACATGTTTATTGGTCAGATTGGATTTCGTAAGAATTGCCACTAATAAAAAAACATAGTTTATAGAGCATATTTTTCAGCAAAAAAATTGAACGAGTTGACAAATTTACTTTAAAAAGATTGCCACCTCTTGAGGTCCCATTAGGAGGAACCGGAAACAAGTTATATGGATTAGTAGCAGCACCTGATCGATGTCCAGAATTAACCAATGTTTGTATATATCACAAAGATCAATGTCCTGAAAATTACATTTGTTTGCCAGATGGAAAAGGAAGTCGCAAATGTGTTTGTGGAACTAAAATTAATTCCAAAGAAAAATCCTCTTGCAATGATATTTAAAACAAATACCATATTTAGAACCTGCTTCAATTACTTATTAATAAATTTTCTAGTTTTTTATGTTCAGAATTATAAACCAGTATTTAAGAATTGTATATTTAAAAAAATATAAATCTTTATTTGCTTCTTATAAAAAGTGGAGAAATTAAAAAAAAAATAATATCGATAGAGACTTGCAAATTCCTGTTGTTATTAACTCACATTTGACTTTGAGATATCCAACATGTACTCATAAATAGAGCAGATGTACTGAAAAAGACAATGCAGATCTAGGTAATGAAATGGCTTTATAATACTTGCCCAATCCCTTAACCAAACAACAATGTTATATTCAGAGTTCTTGTGATGGGCTTAAACTTCCTAATATCAAACCTAAAATCGAGCTTCCTTCCCCACACACTAGATTTCAGTTTAAAAAATACCAGGGTTTTGGCTACACCAAAAATATACTGTTACTCAAATTTATAATGTGCCGGTAATCTTTTCACTGATCAATGCTACGGAAAGCAAGAAGCGATCACATTAATCGTTATACGCTACCTGACCCTCCAGAAGTTAGAAAACAACAAGATTTTAGCTCTTCTTATAAAGCAGTTTAGCAATTCCACGTCGTCTAAAATAAACCCTCCAACCAATTTACCCGTGGTCAAATTTTGTATATAACGAGGTCTTCTTCGCAAGAGCAGCACAGAATACAGGCCAGCAAGAAGCCAATATCCAAAAATAAAATCTCATTTAGGATGCCCCCACAAGCGTAGCCAGGAGATTCAGCATCTTGTTTATCTTCTCCACAAATTTTGTAAATCAAGACAATGAGGACAAAAATAGTGGTAAGATAATCAATTTAACTAACTTAATTACCAAAATTTTGCCTTTTGCATAACTAAAAATCCATATTTGGAACGCCAAGAAAACCATAGCAAACAACTTTTATCGCCCTTATGGTAATTTTTGAAAAACCCATTGAAAATAAAACTGTATTAAAATTCTGAATTATACAATTTTCAATACCCAACCTAAATAAAAAAATATTCAAACGACGTCAATTTCTAAACGACTTATAATCTCTTTACCTTCAAATACCTTCATAAAAAGTTCAATTCGACGTATTTTTTAAAAACCTTGAGCCATATAGGATGTGAGTTTATTGAAAAGTACCAGAACATGAGCCCTACATGAGGCAGGCAGCTGTACTAAGAAATGAAAAATAAAAATATGCAACAACTCTCCTCAGTCAGATTAAGTGCTGGCCATCCAAAAAATACAAAACTTCAAATTTTCTAGATATCTTTAAGGCAAAAGCATTTTCATTAAAATTATCCCTGGAAAAACAAACCAAAGAATTTCTAAACGAATATTCGCAAAATAGATATAACGTCCACAAAAATCTGACCATTGCAGGAGGTTTGCTATAATACCTTTGATACCTTAGTTTTTGTTGTAACCGTTTAGCAGTTTTTTGATTTGTTTTGCTAGCGTTTTCGAAATTTTTACATGTGATGGATATTGGACTAACATTCCCAAGCACCTTGGTAAAATTTTACAACCCTTTTGTAGAAAAATCTAAGCAGAAGATAAAAATCCAATCTATTCTTCTACCAGATGGCGCTGCCTAAGAAAACCATAAAAAATGGTCGAAATCAAGTTTTAATACAAAAACTTCATACCCAAACAAGTCCCGAAGTACACCCTCAAAATGTTTGCTGTAGTTTTCCACCTTTTAAATAAATCTATTGTTTAATTAACAAAATAATTGGAACACAATTTTTTAGCAGATGCGAGAATATATTTTAAGAAGAATGTCGATCACCAAAAAATTAATAAACATTGCTTTAGAGATATTGCTGTTCTTAAAGATGCTGCTTTCAAGATTATGTACGCAGGCTTTGGACCTGGCAGAGTAAAAATGCGAAACTATATAGATTTTATTGTGGTCAAATTTAGATGGAGATTTTCGTTTATATGAAAACTTATTTTTGTATTAGTAAACTAAACAATACAGGTTATATAAATAAATAAGTACGCGTACTATACAGTACCAAATCACGATATGGAAAACCCGAGGAACAGTGCGGATACACCAAAAGAACCAATTATATTACCATTTGAAGTGACAAAATCCCCTGGAAGTGACAAAATCCACAGGGGTGACAACGGAATCCAAGATTAGTGGAAAACTGGTATATAGCCTGAATATTGGAGAACCTCTATCTTTATTCTTATCCATAGAAAAGTTTTATTACCAAATGCACGAGGGTAGGTCTACCTCAAAATAATATAACGCGGTTTAAAAGTCGATTCTTAACCTATGCGGTTCGCGAAGAATTTTGGCAAGTTCCAAAATATCTTGTTAGCTTAGTAGAAGGTCTGAGCGACACCAACATAGCAAAAGTCAGTGAAATCTGGACAGATGGGTCCGACAGGGTTGCATTCTCTGGTCGGTTCCATTCAATATCTATGAAAAATATATCTTAAGGATAATTCTGGAAAATTGGCACAAAGGAATATGCCTAGAAAGCAAACATATCTCAAATCTCAGGTACATGAACCCATGAAATAGGAGTGCAGACAACTTGGATTGATAATTATTAAAAAAAACTAACATTACGATAAGAGATACACAAAATTCTATACCACTCTAGACCGCAAAGTAGCTTACAAGTAGTGATGTGGCTTTTTATCTGTCGGATTCACCTACTAACAGTCATGATGCAAGATGTATAGCAGAAATAAATAAAATAATAGCTAAACGCAAATATGCCCAAGACTTAGAAATAGGTTTTAATCTTAAATACTCCATCGTGGAAGGAGTCATGACGGGACCTTTGCCAGATTTCGTCGGAGCCGAAACTTTCAGATCCGGATTAAATAAGAGAAAATCTTACTTAAGTCTTCACCTTACAACAACCTGAAATCAAAAAGAGACCTGCTATGGTATAGCAAGACGAGAATAGGCATCAGGAAAGATTTTTTGACAGACGGTAAGGTAGACATTGGCCGTTCTCGAGACTCGGCAATCAAATTCAGAAGACCATCGGCAGTTGCATATATGACAATATAACAGACACAAGGGCAGGAGGAAAATCAATTTAGATGGAGGCACCTAAAAAGATTATTTTTTACAGAAACAATTATTAGCTGGAAAGGTAGAGCAGTAGAGGTTGGCCCCGCTCGAGATTGGGCAAGGCTATCGGCAGTTCATTTATGACGATATAACAGACACATCGGCTGGAATGGAACAATCTAGAGATAAAAATGAGAGAAAATCACGACGCTCTGAAACGAGGACCACTATGAGAAAGAAGGGGCTCTTTGAGTATCACTAATATCATGAAGAGAAAGTGATTCTAATAAAGGTGCTACTTGCATGTTCCTTGTTTTGCGAAAAACTTTAACATCCATCTATATTCATTTGCCATTGTTATTGATGGAATTTTTTTCTTCGAGTAAAAGCTTTAAGGGGTCAGTCAGGCTACCTTCTCATTATTCCCCACACAAAACGACTACAGTAGATGACTACATATCACAGAGCTTAAAAATTTTCTATTATTAAAAACCAATTTTGCCAGAATTTTATGAAGTGGGCCAATCCCAAATAGGTCTATTTTTTATGTAAAAATATTCTTCAATGGAAAGATTATAAAAAAGTTTCATTCTGAAATTCTAGGGCCGCGGTGATGCGTAGTACAAAAATACGACGTAAGTCGCGTTCCTCCTGTATTTTAAATAATTTCTTGCTCATTTTTGTTAAAATTAATACATAATACAAATTATACTTACATGTTAAATTATTCTGAAACATTTAAGTATTAAACGTACGAAACTGGTTTAGATTTTCTTTTTTTTTTTAAATGAATTTCGTACAACTGCAATTTATAATTTTCTAACAGCTATGATACAAAGAAAAAATGCATAACAGTATAAAATTGAAATAAATACATTAAATATACACTAATTACATGATTATCATAATAATAAACAAATATTCTAACATACATTATAGGCAGTTTATGATTTATAATAATAAAATTTATCACAAAGAAAATTACCGTTATACATATAATACATGTATAGTGTGTATAGGTTTATAGTAAAAAAATCCTTCAGAAATAAATATTGAGATCAAAAAATTGACAAGCAGTCTTGTTATTTTTAAAAACGTTTGGCAAGATATAAGTATGATTAGATCCCCAAAAATAGTCTTATTTTTTTAGGGCTTGGATTAAATCAAAAGCTTCATTTGTTTTAAAACCATTACCATAAAATATGTATGACTATATACAAAATTTTAATGTACAATGATTATTTTTTTATGCGTAGTGATTTTAAAATATATGATTTTTGCGCGTGAAAATTCACCCTGTTTTATTGATATGATTGGTAAATGACATAAAAATGATTATGTAAGTGAATACTTGATTTCCTGAGTTTACAAGAGAGATGTTAAAATTTAGAAATGCGTTTCTGGGGGCTCTTCAATGTATTTACAAGTAAAGGGATTTAAAAACCATGAACAGAATGATTTTTCATGCTTGTGTTTACATTTTCCTCGTCTATTCACATTGTGAGACAATCTGCTTGTGTCTGAGTCTATACTTGAACTTTCACTATCCCGGATAACACTGTCATAACCACTTTCAGCCTTTCTTGAAATGGCTGCAGGACTATGTTTTGATGTCCTTGGTGTAGAATCGTGCCCACTGTCGTAGCCTTCTGATTTTTGTGTTAGTTTAATGGCTGTTAAACCGGATTCAATGCTTAACATCCGTCTATTCATTTTTTCTGATAATGGTAAATTCGGGAGGGGAAGAGTAAAATTGGGTTCTTTTGTTATTGGAGGGATAGGATCAGGTTCGTATTGGGCAGAGCCATTTCCTGGTATCCTTTCTTCAATTCCTTCTTGTAAATTCGGATTTGATGCACCATCAGGATGTCGTAGATACGCTAAATTAGTGTCTTTTAAACTCTTGTGGCAATACCTTTGAAATCTACCACTTATAGGTCGAGTTTGATGCTTTGAGAGTTCCATGCTACTTGCAGATAAATGTGGGTCAGCATACCAATTTTGCGAAGTTGCTGGACGTGATATACTTACTTGACAATTCTGGCAGAATTTTTCTTGTTCAGGGATATACGCTGGCTCACTATAAATGCTACTATTATCATTTACCCCATATAACATGTCTGTTAAAGATAAAGATTCACATCTACTTAAAACTTTATGATTATGTTTTTGTTGCTGGAATGTTTCCGAGTTTGCAACATTTGCTTTGGCTAATCTGTTTGAATATAATTCGTGTAATCGCGCTAGTTGATCAAATTTTTTTTGGGATGTCTCATCTAAATGTGCGTAACGCGGATTAGGATTATCCGGATCCTCATAATCATCGTTATAAAATCCATATTTGTGATCATATTTGTGTCTGGGTAAAATACGCTCTAAATCAGTATATACAGACATTGAATCCGTAAATGTGCTAACAACTGTAAGATTTTCCTGACTTAATATTCTTAAAGGATGATCTAGCGGATTTTCTTGATCAACTTCAGGTAAGGGGTTTTCAACAAAGCCCATGCAAAACGCAATGTCTTCTTCGGTTACTTGTAAACAACAGTCTTGTGTAGGTACTGGTTCTAACGGTTCTTCAACCTCTATAATTTCTAAAACTTCATCATCATCATCATCTTCACTTAAATCTTGTGCTTCGTAATTTGATTGTAAATTATTGTATTCGGCGTTGTAGATTTGTCTCTCTTTTAATAATTGGTCTAAACTTTCTAAGCTTACTTCTCTAGAACTTAATGGTTTAATTAAAGGTAAAGCTGGAGGAATTGCTGGTTCGGGTTCTTCTTCATCTTCATAATCTTCCTCGTGGCAAACAGATTTCGTTTCTTCTCGCTCTTCTGGTGTGTGGCATTCAGGAATTATTGTTGAATTGGTTTTTGGTAATTTTAAACCCGTTCGTATTACAGATTCCTCAACAATTTCTTGCTTTTTAGAATCAAGCGGTTTGACAATTTCATCATCAAACGTTTTAAATTGTGTGAGTTCTTTGAAGGGTTCTTTAGTTTTATCCTGTACGCGCGGTTGCACACATTTCGTTCGTTGTATTTGAGAAGTTTGGTGCTCTACCCATTTCCTAATCATATTTTTCTTGTGTGTGTCCATGTATCCATAACCTGCAGCAGACGTTTCAGCTTGCATTGGTCCATCAATCCACGTCTCACGTTTTTTTACGTGACAAGGTTCTTTCATGAAATGTCTCGCTTCAGCTACCTTGGATTTTGAAATTCTTGGTCCATCGATCCATTGTTCGTCGCTTGCTCCATTAGTATTGTGTTTTGGCGGGTCTGCAGGTTGTTGCTTATTTTTATTTGTAGGCATTCGGGCAGGTGATGACTTTGGACTATTTGTATGCGCTGGTGAAGTTTTATTACTTTGGCATGCGGTTTTAATAGAAGGGCGATGAGTTGGCGTTTTTTCTTCTTGTTTCTGCAATGTGGGAACTTTGGAAGGTCGTTGTTCAGCGCTCGAGCCACGCAGTGCTTTGCTCATTGAGCACCTGTTGTCGCCTGAATTTAAACTAGGTATATAGACGGGGGGATGTTCCCCATCCGTGGCATCATCTGCAGGTCCTACATAGATTACCGTATCAGCGGATAAATCGCTGCTTGATGGATCTGGTTCGCTGCTAGTCCCCGTCGTTCGCGTCGCTTCCTCGCCGGAACTACCACCGGAACCATTTCCTGTACCTGCTGAAATGAATTTAATCCTCCGCCTTCGCATTCGGTGAATTCTTGAAGCTAACTGTACCGTTGTCAGTGTGTCTGAGTAGTTTTGAGCATACGGCGAGACATGTGCTATCATTGCAGCATGACATGTAAGTGAACTCAGACAGTCCTTGAGTAGATGTGTGAGTTTATGTTCTTTATACGGCAGATGCTTTTGGCCATTGAATATTGCTAGCAGGATGTTGCCGAGGCCCGAGAGTGGTATACCACCGCTCGCTTTTCCTCTCTCCGAGTTCCCCAAGTCGATCAAATGCAGACGACTCCTGCCTCCAGCGACTGAAACAATTTTTCAGTCAGAAAATATCTAGATAACGGGGATAAGGGGAATATTTTTTTAACTTGAACGTTTAAACGGCTGATAAGAAATCCAATTAACATAAATTTAAACGTTCTGTGATCGCGACCAATTAGATGTCTTCATAAGAAAAATCTTATAAAAGTTTGTCAAGATAAAAGTATTAGTTACCTCCTCCTTTTCCAGCCACGGAATATTGGTAAACGTGCAGTGTGAAAAGTAGGTGAGAGTCGCGAGCGTCTTCTCTTGTCGGAGCCCTACATTCTACGGCGGCATCCAGGTAATGGGCGGCTTTCTCAGCGGTGGGCACTCGAAGTTCGCAGTGAGGAGGTTGATTGCCGAACAAAGGATCGTCTCGGAGATAAACCCCCGGGGATTGCTCGGAATCTAAAATTAAATAATAAATACAAATGAAGCAGCGAGGAAGCTAAATAATTCGCGCAAAGATATTATCCACATCCTATATGAAATGAATTTTATGTGAATTTTATTTTCTATTTTTAGAACACCGCAAATTTATGTCAAATTCGTTATCTCCCTATCTGATACCTAATCTTTAAGTATAACAAAGATCAAACAACACGCCACCGCTTTAAATTTCTAAAGAAACAAACAAAACAAGTATTTTGCAAGCAATATTAGGAGGAGGAGACGGTGCTATTGTCCTGGTTTGGCCAGGATTCTTATTAAAACAAACTGCATTAGGGGGACGTTACAAGGTGTCTTACATATTGCGCAAATTGTAATAAAAGTAGATGTCGACTGCGGCAGATGTGTTTTATTAAAGCTGCACCGTGCGCTCACACACCAACACACTCGTCACCGAAGAACTTGTAAATTCGATAAGGACGGAACAATGGTTGTATTAAAAGAAATACTCAACTAGAACTTATTACAATGTGCATCTGATTAAAAATTCTCAAGAGGGAAACCGACGCTTTGCGAAATTGCAAATTAAAGTCGCCGACTTTTTCAACGGCGCACAAAAATTAATTATTTTTTAAAATTATCTATTCAATCAGACTAAATGTAATTAATTATGTTTTTAATTAAACTTAAAATATGTATCAATTATAACACTTTTTTAATTGAGCTTTTTAATTTCATTTAATGTATAAATTAGTTTTCCGCAAAGTAATAAAAATTAAATAATATAAAAGGTTTTTCAATTTATTGAGGCAAACCGTAGCTTAGTGGCTATTATAGTAGTTGGCTGGAGACTTGTTGTGGGTTCGAATCCACAACAGCGGACATCGATACTTTTCTGGGTTCTTAAGAATCGCTGGTTCACTATAATATACGCGCTGCAGTCGCCTACCACTGAAAACTGGTACCAAAACTGGTCTACGAACCACGAGTTGAAAAATAAGTCTCAAACTTTAAAAGTGTATGCTCCATTTTAAAATTATCGGTTTAATAAAAGTGGCTCTTTTAAGAAAATCCAGATAAATTTTCTTACAGTTGGCTCAAATATAAACTTTTTTTGTGTTAGCCACGTCAAATTTTTTTAAAATATATTTACAAAATTGTGGTTTGGAGAACAAACAATTCAATTAACATAATTTTTATGCTGCTTTAAGCGCCTGTTAAAATGTGTTTGTCCTTAAATAATTTTTAAGATCATTTGGCTTGGCTCATTTATTCTTAATTCTACAAGTAAAGGCATGTGTCAAAAATCTCCCATCTCTTAGGTCGTGTTATATGAAATATCAGATTTTTTACCAACGCAACTTGATGACTAGATGATAGTCTAGTTTCTAGAAG